>JAAGKR010009225.1:0-14419 GCA_011419295.1 Clarias macrocephalus | reverse complement strand
GTGAGTTACTCTGTGTGTGTGAGTTACTCTGTGTGTGTGAGTTACTCTGTGTGTGTGAGTTACTCTGTGTGTGTGAGTTACTCTGTGTGTGAGAGTTACTCTGTGTGTGAGAGTTACTCTGTGTGTGAGAGTTACTCTGTGTGTGTGTGTGTGTGTGTGTGTGTGTGTGAGTTACTCTGTGTGTGTGTGTGAGTTACTCTGTGTGTGTGTGTGTGTGTGTGTGAGTTACTCTGTGTGTGTGTGAGTTACTCTGTGTGTGTGTGTGAGTTACTCTGTGTGTGTGTGTGTGTGTGTGTGTGTGTGTGTGTGTGTCCTGCAGTCTGCCCCTGGTGTCATTACTTAATCTGGAGGAAATCAAATCTATTCCGTCCTGTCTGTGCCTTTAGTGAGCCGCGTGAGCATTTTATTTTTGTTTTGTTTTTGTTTCTTACTGATGAGGCTGAAAGTTTCTTCATAGCTTAATTTTTCTTGTATCTTTTGTATCTATTATTCTAATGAAATATGAGGATGATGATGATGATGAAGATGATTATTACTAGTGATGGGAATCCGCAGTCACCTCTCGATACATTTAATATAATTATCAGATGCCTCGGTGTCGATTCTGTTAATGTTGTTTTTCTATAAGTGTCACCATGTTATAAATCTCCTGCTTCGATATTACAGTCTTAAACCTTCATTATAACATTAGTTTTCTCACTTAAAAATCAATTACTGTGTTTAAACACTAGACATCATATTGTTATACAACACTAAGGTGTTACTGAGCAGAGCGTATCTCTGTCATATCATCCACCTAAATTATTACTTCTACACAAACTTATTTAGAAATAGTTCACTCCTACAACACAGGATGAGAAGGCGTCAATAGTTCAGAGAGCGCCACCTGTAGGAAACAGACACGTTGTACCGCCTCAAATGCCTCCAAAGTCTGAAAACTCAACTCAACAGAGATCACACGTGTGTTGTGAGACTCGTCCAGGTGTGTGTGTGTAACGAGTGAGCTTGGAGTAACAGGCAGATCATATGTTGGATGATGTGAGGCTATAAAGACACGTTTGTGTTGCGTCACTCTGAAGCTCCCGCGCTCAGTACAGAATGGTTTATATCCGAGTCTGATCAGCTGATCACCGGCCACGCCCACTCACACTGAACACCAGACGAGTCTGATCAGCTGATCACCGGCCACGCCCACTCACACTGAACACCAGACGAGTCTGATCAGCTGATCACCGGCCACGCCCACTCACACTGAACACCAGACGAGTCTGATCAGCTGATCACCGGCCACGCCCACTCACACTGAACACCAGACGAGTCTGATCAGCTGATCACCGGCCACGCCCACTCACACTGAACACCAGACGAGTCTGATCAGCTGATCACCGGCCACGCCCACTCACACTGAACACCAGACGAGTCTGATCAGCTGATCACCGGCCACGCCCACTCACACTGAACACCAGACGAGTCTGATCAGCTGATCACCGGCCACGCCCAGTGAGAGTGAGCATCAGACGCGTTTGTGTTGGTCACCGGCCCCGCCCACTCATACTGAACTTTAGACGAGTCTGATCAGCTGATCACCGGCCACGCCCACTCACACTGAACACCAGACGAGTCTGATCAGCTGATCACCGGCCACGCCCACTCACACTGAACACCAGACGAGTCTGATCACGGACTGATCGAGCACTTCGTCTTTATTATGAATGTAATAAATAGATGTTAAAGTCGCTCTTGCAGTCAGTGTGGCGAGATGTGAATCAGCACACGGAAGAACCACTGTTTAGAACTAAATAATTAAATATAACTAAATATTTTTTTTGTCATCTTTGATAATAATTATTATTCCAATTTACAGTTTACAACAAAGGACAAGTTAAGGTTGAAATTTAAATCTTTATTTTTTTGTTTTTCTTTTCCTTTAAAATAATAATAATAATTATATTTATTATTGTTGTTGTTGTCAGTGTGCTTGGAGGAGTTGTAATGAGTTCAGCAGGAGACAGATGGCGCTCCTCCAGGAAGTCTCGGGCTCCTGATCCTGCTCCCTCACATGTAACGCTTAATGACCAGGTGTGTTAGAAAAATATCACCATATAAATTATATATAATATTCTAAACAGCAAAATGAATAGTTTTGTATTTCCTCTCTTCACCGCTATCCTACACTCTGTCCTGCTAATCACATAAAACCTCATAACACATAATGAGGAGTGAGAGAGAAAATCTAAAGTCTTTTCTGAATGACTGTGTTATTGTTGTTTGATCTTTAGCTGTGTGAGGACGTGAAAACGGAGACATCAGATGGAGGAACGTCCACATGGTCAGAAGTCTGTGTGAAGAAAGAGGAGACGCAGGAGCTGAACATCAGCAGCCATGGAGACGACCTCGACACCAAACCTGAAGATATCTCCATTAAAGAGGAAGATCCTGGAGTGTTTAATAAGGAGGAGACGGTTCCAGTAGGTGCACAGTTCAGACCCTACCAGGGAGAGCTGGTGGACAGAGAGGAGGCCATGAACAGTGGATACTCCTGGGTGGTGAGTTTGTCATAAATGTCTTATAATAAAGATTTGTAATCCTTGCATATTTTTTAGGAAGTAGAACATCACCAAAGGATGGAGGTAAATGTAAACCATATTAGTTCATTCCTGCCAGTGACGTGTGGAGACTATTATAAAATGACTAACTTTTGCAGCTGTTTGTAATAAATCCTGAAACAAGAACAGCTTAAACAATTGAATGCCGCTAATATAGCAAGTGATTTCTCCAAAGTCAATACAGAATGTTACTTTTAATGTATCAAATAAAGGGCTTTTTATAATGGGGAAAAATGAATAAATTCATAAAGGAAAAGCAGCTGTTCCCCATGAAGTCTTTTTGGGTTTTGTTTGCCCCATACACTGGGTGACCGATACATCTCTCCCAACACACACACTCTTTACAATAATCCAGACTTTGGACATTTACCCCATACATACAGGATGGACGCTACTATTGCTAACGCTAACAATAACACTAATGCTAGCTAATGTTAGGGCCGATCCAGTTGTTACTACAGTAGTTAAGCACATGAAGATGAGGCTGTAGATTTAACAGTAGGTTCTGCAGCAGAGATGACTTCCTTACTTAGTTCATTGTATATATCTGATAGACCTTCTGATGATGATGTGTCTAATATGGCTGTTGTACAAACACTGCAGACAGATGTGAATCAATGTAAGTTGGATTTATTGGCTCTTTCAGAAAAAGTAGGCACATTGGAGCGCAATTCTAAAGAATCCTTTAATAGCACCTTAAACAGGGAAACCAGTTTTCGGCAGGCCGTGGATGCTGGCTTAGCTGGGTTGGAGAGCTACTTCCTGGATGCCCTCGAAAAACTGAAGAGAGCAGTTGCGGACTGTTTTTTGCGGAGAGACACTATAGGGGAAAGACAGGTGAAGAAGCTACAGCTCACTAGCACATCCACTCTCCACAGATTAGAGGCCTGCGCCCCTGCACCATCCCACTCCTCTGCACTGCATTCACCCAGGACTCCCGTCGCTTCACCGAGGGGAAATGTACAACCTAAAGTAAGCCATGTAACCCATGATGTTCCTTCCTGTGTTCCAGCACCCTCATCTAGGCTGCTTACCTCGTTTCATCGACGACTTCTTTCTTTTGCGCTCGACCTCCAATACGCATGGAGTATCCATCATTTGGCGACGCCTCCGAGACTGCAGATGTGCTCAACTTCATTGAACAGTGTGAAAATTATCTGGAAATTAGGCTACTTTCCAGTGTGGAGTATTAGGAGGATCCCAGGAGGAGCTGGTGGAAAAGGCCAAGGTAAAGGATTGGGAGTCTTTTAAAGAGGCATTCATGACGGCGTTCTTACCAGACGACTACCTGACTGAAGTAGAGGACAAGTTAAGGACAACAGTCGGGACAACGCCTCAGGGACTTCGCCTATGACTAACGTGCCCTCTGTCTGAAGTGGAAGCCTGACATCTCAGGAAGAGCTGGTGAGTTGTATTCTGAACAATATCAACCCCAGAGTGATAGGCTGTCTGAGAGTAACAGTCAACACCGTGGAACATCTGCTGAAGGTGGGCTCCATGGTGGAATAAGACTGTGTGGGCACTAAAGATTACAGCAAGGAGAAGAACAAGAAAGAAGCTACAGAACGAGGTCCCTCGAAACCCCTAGCTGGACTTTCCATCGCTCAGCCCAACACAGCACCTTTGGTTCTCCTGGTACCAGTGTCAGTGCATGTAAAGGAGGTCAACGCAGTGCTGGATACAGGAAGCTCTTAAACTCCCATACAAGAGACCCTATGGCGGCAGCTGGATGATCAGGCTCCCAAGGACACCGCTTACTCGCCCCAGAGGTTCATCATGGCAGACGGAAAGATCCACCAGGCCAAGACACAAAAAAGCATCCACTACAAGTGGCATGACACAGCTTGTAAGTTGTACACCTACATCATGAAGTACAATCAGTTGACCTTTCCTCTAATATCAGGGCTCGACTTTTTGATTGCTCTGGGGACTGTCTTGGAGAACGTTCAGGGAAGGTACGGTTTGAGAACAGAAAAGGGTTACATGTAGGGCTGCAACTAACGATTATTTTGTTAACCATGTCATTTTTCTTACACATATATACATTTCCATAAGTCTTCTTTTCATTTTCTTTTCATTTCTGTGAAGCTGCTTTGAGACAATGACCATTGTTAAAAGCGCTATAGATATAAAATTGAATTGAATTGAATTAACCGATTAGTTGGGCGATTATTTTTTTGATTAATCAGATAAAAACTAAACGCTTCTTTAATTTGATGTTTTGCTTATAACTATATAAAACCATAAATCAGGGTAGTTATGTATAAAACTAAACTTTAAAAAAATGCAAAAGCCACATATAGAGTTTAATTATCTTTAATTTTGACATTTTAAACCTTAACTTAAAGACAAAGTTTGTTTTTGAACAGTAAAACTCTATCTCTAACTCTAAATATCCAAAATATAAACAAATAAATAAATAAGCAAAGCAATTGTTGTACTCAGATTATATTAGACGGCATCTGTTATAGTGGCTGCTTGTTGTAGAGTGCATGGAGGATTTCTTTTCTGAATGAACTCACTTATGCTGTCTCTTTCTAAAAAACAAAACAAATAAATAAATAACCGCATTTGAGTATGCAAAATACAGCATTTTAACAATAATTGCAGATATTGCCAGCTGATAGAGAAGGAACAGCCAATCAGAAGTCGTGTGTGGAAGTCTGTGATTGGCTGGTTTTGTGGCAGTTTTGTAACACTAACAGTTTTCACTTTGTAACACAGAGTCGAGCGCGCATAGAAAATAAATGTTGCTTGAGCGCGAAGGCAGAGTCGAGCGCGCACAGAATCGAGAAGTCGCGCGTCTTGTGCATCTTGTGGTCGCGCTCCTCAGTAACGTGAGCAGTCCAACTAATCGATAACGGCATTCGTTGACAACAAATTTCATTATCGATAATTATCGATTTTATTGATTTGTTGTTGCAGCCGTAGTTACATATACCATCCTTTCCTGCCTCTCCCAGTCAACCCCGTTCCATCTGCCAAAACAGCCCGTTTCGATACTCACCCACCAGCTACCTCTTACCTATACTACGCCTTGCCACTAAACTTAGATCCCCCACAACTCACCTGTAAGTTTTCCTCCATCCTTCTAAATGATCTGGATCTCAATACCCTGTTGGCCCACCATTCGCAAGGATGTCTGGCGTTATGTCAGAACATGTAAGGTTTGTCGGAGACATAAGAGGGAGGTCAAAGGTCAACTTAAAGGACATCTGGGAAGGCTGATCAACCAACCACCTACTCAGCATAAAGCTGTAATACAAATCATCGTGGAGGAAGGGAAACGCAGAAAAGAAATGCAAACCAGGTTCTACAATACTCTGCGAAAAGATGTGCATTTCGACCGGGCAAACTGATTTGGCCAAAGCCACACCAATACTCAGCAAACATTTCCTGTTAAGCTAGCGCCCAGGTGGGAGGGTCCAGCAGAAATTAAAAATAAAAAAGGGCCAATAAATCACACCGTGTTTTGGGGTAACTCACAAAAAAACAATGCATTTAATGTGGTGAATTTAAAGCGCCAGTATGGGCGCTCTTCTTCGACGCCAGAAGCTGGGGTGCAGGGGTCTATGTAACGCAGCCACATAAAGGGCTTTTTATAGGGGGGGAAAAATGAATAAGCTCATAAAGGAAAAGCAGTGGTGCCACATAAAGGTGTCCTTTTGGGTTTTGTTTGCCCCATACACTGGGTGTTGGTCCCTGAGGGTATTCTCGCGAGACTGCACGTCCAGGTAGCCAGAGGTCGGCAGTGACGCAGGAGGTCACCTGGTCCGCCTTTAAAACGCAGTCGCGAAGAAACGCAGAGAGCGAGAATATGGCGGATCAGTGCTGTAGACAAAGACATTTTTTCTACGGAGTTGTTCAGGAGAGTTGAGGAGACTGTGCTGTTGTGGATTATTCCTGCTACTGGATGTTCACCTACCGGACTGCTTCTAAATATCGCTCTCACTCCGACATCGTGCTCCCGGACTGTTTCATTACTGCCGGTGAGACTGATACATCTCTCCCAACACACATGCACACACATGCTCTTTACAATAATCCAGACTTTGGACATTTACCCCATACATACATACACACACATACAAACTTATATTTGTATATATTTTGTAAATTTAGTTTTTTGGTGCACCTGTTTTTTTCTGTTCATCACTTAATACACTTTGGGTTTTGGTTTACTTGTTGTTTTGTCTTTTCTTGTTCCGCTAAGGCCAAACCACACCGGAAGTTAGATTCTAGACACCATTATAGTGTAACTAGGTTTGATAACAAAGCTGATCGTTACAACAACTCATCATAGAGCAGGTGAAAGACTGGCTTGAGGTAGAAGGTTTTTCCAGAGAGAGCATGAATTGAATGTAAGAAGTGAGTTAAATGCTCTATCGGGTGATTCCAATACCTCCGTATTTTGCCATGAGAGGAACCAATAATATTAATGAAAAGTAAAGCATAACAAGTGTTTGTATTTTCCTGCGTCTCTTCAACACTATCCTACCCTCAGTCCTGCTAATCACTCAGAACCTCGTAACACATAACGAGAAGTGAAAATCTAAAGTCTTTCCTTATTGTTGTTTGCTCTGTAGCGGAGTGAGAATGTGAAAAAAGAGACTTCAGACGAAAGAACCGAAGTGTCAGAAGTCTGTGTGATGAAAGAGGAGACGCCGGAGCTGAACGTCTACAGCCATGGGGACGACCTCGACACCACACCTGACATTATCTCTGTTAAAGAGGAAGATCCGGACACTGACGACCACCTCTGTAAGACATCAGGATTCTCTGGAGCTCAGTCACACTCTCACTCATTATTCTACACTACACACTACTTAGTGCACTAAAAGGACAACAGGGGATTTTGCCCAAGTCTCAGATTATTTACTTATCAGTCTGTGACTGAGTCAAATTAAAACGCATTTAATTGGCAAAAGTGTGAACTTGCAGGGTTTTTTTATTGAGATATGTAATGTCATACTTAGACGCGAGAGAAGCACATATTTATTTATTTTTTCAAATAGATTCCAGACATTATAAAGAAATGTAGATTACCTGCTGTTATATGAAAAAAATACATTCGAACTTCGGCATATAAATTTAATCTGTTTCAGAGTCGAGTTCTTGAGGCAAAAAATTGTATTGCAGTAGACATTTTCCCATAAGAAATAATGTAAATGCAGATAATCTGCTTCAACTGCCCCAAAATGATTACCAATATTACCAAGTTCCAACAGTATAATCATATGTTTGCAAATAATAAAACAATGAAAACATTTAGAAAAAGACATGTAAATGAAGTAAAATATTAAATAAATAGATGTTTAACCTCACTTAACTTTACTTCATGATTCCTCTTGGAACCTCCTCCTCTGGATGTACCCTCTTAGCCGGCATTCTGTTCAGTTAGTGTGTATCCCGAAGATGCTTCATATTCCCATCTAAATTTACGCAAAATTTCAATTGTTAAGGCGAACATTTGTAAGGGAGGGCATTCATATGCTGAGGTTCCACTACATGGCAGAATTTTATTATTATAATTATTATTTTGTATTTAACAGCTTTGACACAGTTATGCCACTGTGGTTTCCTTTCATAAAACTTAAATATTTTCTAACAACATAGTTGCATTAATGATTATATGTGTTTTTTTTCTTCCTACTATCCATTTTCTCCTCAGTTTGGTCTTCTGTTAGGATCCCCCCACTAGCCCGGTCTCTCTGATCATTAGGGTGAACTAACACATGCTTCCTCCAGGAAATGTCAATCCAGCCAGTGTCATCTTTTCTGAATGCTGCTCGTGCCATGTCACATAACAGCAAAACACACTCAGAGGAACATATTATTTTCTCTCTTCCTCACGCAGATGACCATGATTGGTGATAATTAATGGGGAAAGAGAGTAAATCTGTTCAGTAAATGGGAGGTTCGAAAAGCGCATACGGTTGTGAAGGTCAGGTATACAAATATGTATATGGGTTGAGGAACATCAGCTCCAGAGGAACATCAAAGCTCAGGTTACGGTCTTTGAGTTTTTGAATTCTCTCTGTGTTTGTCTGTTTCCTCTGGATCCTCTGGTTTCTTCCAATCACTCAGTCTTTATACCATTTATTCTGTATAACGTGTAACAGGAGGCCTGGATTTTTTGCATTTTATCTCATTATACATCTCTGCAATTGAGGATTAAGGGCCTGGCTCAAGGGCCCAACAGGGACAACTTGATGGTTGTGGAGTTTTAACCGGGGGCATTCCGAACTGTAGTCCAATGCGTTAACCACTGAGCTACCCGTGGAAGTGGAAAAATTCCTAGATCTAGAAAAGGCAGAACTGTCAACATGCTCAAATACAGATGTGTGTGTGTGGGACTGCTTTTTTATTGTTTGCACCGTTGTTTATATATATTAGTATACACTATATTGGCAAAAGTATTCGCTCGCCTGACTTCACATGCATGTGAACTTGAGTAACATCAAATTCTTATTGGCCCACCCAACTCTTCTGGGAAGGCTTTCCACATGGTGTAGGAGTGTGTTTATGGGAATTTTTGACAGTTCTTCCAGAAGCATCTTGTCAGGTCAGACACTGATGTTGGATGAGAAGGCCTGGCTCACAGTCTCTGCCCTAATTCATCCCAAAGGTGTTCTATCGGGTCGAGGTCAGTTCTTCCACACCAAACTCGCTCATCCATGTCTTTATGGACCTCGCTTTGTGCACTGGAGCTCAGTCATGTTGGAACAGATTGCGGCCGTCCTTAAACTGTTCCCACAAAGATGCGAGCATGAAATTGTCCAAAATGCACTGGTATGCTGAAGCATTAAGAGTTCCTTTCGCTGAAACCAAGGGGCTGAACCCAACTCACCTACACCATCATCCCCCCTCCAACCAAACTTGATGCTTTGTACAATGCAGTCAGACAAGTACCGTTCTCCTGGCAACCACCAAACCCAGACTCGTCCATCGGATTGCCAGACTGCGAAGCATGAGTGATCACTCCAGAGAACACCTCCAGAGGAGGTGTGCTTTACACCACAGCATCTGATGCTTTGCATTGCACTTGTTGATGTAAGGCTTGGATGCAGCTGCTCAGCCAAGGAATTGACTCTGCAGAAAGTTGGTGACCTCTGTGCACTATGCTTCTCAACATCCACTGGACACACTCTGTGATTTTACGTGGTCTACCACTTCGTGGCTAAGGTGCTGTTGTTCCCAATTGCTTTCATTTTATTATAACACTAACGGTTGACTGTGAAGTATTTATTAGTGTGGACATTTTATGACTGAGCTCCTGAGAGCGACCCACTCTTTCACAAATGTTTGTAGAAGCAGTCTGCATGCCAAAGTGCTTGATTTTATACACCTATAACCATGGAACCGATTGGAACATCTGACTGCAATGATTTGTATGGGTGAGTGAATACTTTTGGCAATATAATGTAAATCAGAGCATAGGCTAACTTAAAAACAAAAACCTTGACCAGGCAGTTACTAAATAGGCTACGAGTTCCCTGCTTTCATAGTAGCGAGTATGAATTTTATATCTGGCAAGATCTCTGTCCTGATGGACACCTCTGCTCTCAACTACAGTAGATACTACATGAACCTGTTTGTCAAGATTTTTATGGCAATTTTTATGAATTCCTAATCTACTTTTTCAGTAGTTAATTTCTTCCCATTGTGTTTTCTCTACTCCCAGATTGTGAGATCTGCAAATCCTTTTTCTTCAACAAGTGTGAGGTTCATGGTTCTCCCCTCTTCATCCCTGATACCTCTGTCCCCATGGGGGTCTCTGACCGAGCCAGACAAACTCTTCCTTCTGGACTAGAGATTCAGGAGTCCAGTATTCCTGATGCAGGCCTGGGAGTGTTTAATAAGGGGGAGACAGTTCCAGTAGGTGCACACTTTGGACCCTACCAGGGAGAGCTGGTGGACAGAGAGGAGGCCATGAACAGTGAATACTCCTGGGTGGTGAGTTTGTTCTAAATAAAACATGTTTATAAATAGTAAAATATTTTAGGGATTGATAGGTGTTTTTTTTTTTTAGAGGCCACCTAGTATTGCTTTCTCCTTTTTCAGGAGTATTTGCAGCACCTTCTCCCTCTGCAACTGGTCCTTTTTTATTGACCCCAACTTTCTTCCCAGGTTGTGATGGGCATTCCTCCATCATTTGAGTAAAGCTTCTAGCTTTTATTAAATCATTTTCTCATCCTTGATATTTGTCTGCCTTATGCTTCAAAAACTGATACTAATAGAAATACCATGAGTAACCAAAGGTCTAGATTTTTGTCAGCTGACAAGACCTGTTTCTCCTACAATATTTATTATGATTATTTTTATCATCAGTCCTTCTTTAAAGATTCTTTCAGCTCAATCATACTGCATACAATTAGCTGGCACTTGTACAGTTCAGTCTGATTTCCATAAATTAACTGCAACAAATGAAATGTATGGGCCTAAAATGAGTCATGCAAAGTAATACATATACAGTACTCAAAGTTACATGGTATGTTTCTACTTGATCAGGGGAGATTTGAAACATGTTGAGCCCTCCACCTGTGGAAAGAGATTGTATTAGTGGGGATCTTAAATGGTGGAAAATGTTTCAAATGGTTTTGCATGCTCCAGGATACACTACCAATTGGACAAAGCTATCTTGTCAGTGACACTGGATGGCGACAGTGAACAAACAATTCTGTATCCCATTGGGAGCTGCTGGGTAAATATATACAGAGGGCCGTGTTTATGCTATGTAAGCGAGAGGAAGCAGGGGTATTGTTGCTCTTGGCTTCTGCTTTTTTTCAAGCTATCCTTGCTTGCACTAGACTCTGAAGTTCCTACCAGATCTCTGCCTTCTGCTGGAGCAGGGTCTGAAACTGCAAAGTTGGATTAGCGCCTGGTGTTGAGTAAGGTGGATGCTGGTGAGGACTTGTATGAGCTCGGCCAAGGCCATGGACTCCACACGGTGCATCCTTTGTCAAGTCCTGAGTTTCACCTCCAGCGTAGCACTGTGCTTGTGCCCTGTGATGAATTGGCACCCCAGCCAGGGTGTCGTCTGACTTCCCTAAAATAGGGCAAGTAGTATGGACAATGGGTGGATGGAAATGTGAATGCACAGTCCATATTTAAAACTCCAGTAACTCATGGCAGTTAAATTTTAAAGCCAAACAAAGTTACATTTACACACAAACCCACACGGAAGATCATGTACAGTCGTGGCCAAATGTTTTGAGAATTACATAAATATTGGAAATGGGAAAAGTTGCTGCTTAAGTTTTTATAATAGCAATTTGCATCTACTCCAGAATGTTCTGAAGAGTGATCAGATGAATTGCATAGTCCTTCTTTGCCATGAAAATGAACTTAATCCCAAAAAAAACTTTCCACTGCATTTCATTGCTGTCATTAAAGGACCTGCTGAGATCATTTCAGTAATCGTCTTGTTAACTCAGGTGTGAATGTTGACGAGCACAAGGCTGGAGATCATTATGTCAGGCTGATTGGGTTAGAATGGCAGACTTGACATGTTAAAAGGAGGCTGATGCTTGAAATCATTGTTCTTTCATTGTTAACATGGTGACCTGCAAAGAAACGTGTGCAGCCATCATTGCGTTGCATAAAAATGGCTTCACAGGCAAGAATATTGTGGCTACTAAGATTGTACCTAAATCAACAATTTATAGGATCATCAAGAACTTCAAGGAAAGAGGTTCAATTCTTGTTAAGAAGCTTCAGGGCGTCCAAGAAAGTCCAGCAAGCGCCAGGATCGTCTGCTAAAGAGGATTCAGCTGCGGGATCGGAGGACCACCAGTGCAGAGCTGCTCAGGAACGGCAGCAGGCAGGTGTGAGAGCATCTGCACACACAGTGAGGCCAAGACTTTTGGAAGATGGCCTGGTGTCAAGAAGGGCAGCAAAGAAGCCACTTCTCTCCAAAAAAAAACATCAGGGACAGATTGATCTTCTGCAGAAAGTCTGGCGAATGGACTGCTGAGGACTGGGGCAAAGTCATATTCTCGGATGAAGCCTCTTTCCGATTGTTTGGGGCATCTGGAAAAAGGCTTGTCCGGAGAAGAAAAGGTGACGCTACCATCAGTCCTGTGTCATGCCAACAGTAAAGCATCCTGAGACCATTCATGTGTGGGGTTGCTTCTCATCCAGGGGAGTGGGCTCACTCACAATGCTGCCCAAAAACACAGCCATGAATAAAGATTGGTACCAAAACACCCTCCAACAGCAACTTCTTCCAACAATCCAACAACAGTTTGGGTCCATGTCCTGGAAACTCCCCAGATCTTAATCCCAGTGAGAACTTGTGGTCAATCCTCAAGAGGCGGGTGGACAAACAGAAACCCAATAATTCAGTCAGAGGTTAGCAAGAGTAACTTTACAGAGGTGTTTAAAATAGCGAAGGCGATGTCCGAAGAAGTAGTTTGCTCTGGTCCCATCCCAATGAGACGTGGCGACATAGCTTACAGCAGGTTATGGTCGCTGAACCGCTGGATGTCCAGGTGACGCTCCGAAAACAACGTGGGCTTCATAGATAATTGGAAGACCTTTGAGGGCAAAACTGGCCTGTTAGGGCGGGACGGTGTCCATCCCACTCGGGAAGGTGCTGCTCTCACTTCCTGTAGTATAGCACATAGTCTCAGAAGAGGCCGAGTTAATCGGTGACAATCCAGAGCCAAGGCCAGGGAGCAGACAGACAGGCTAAACCAACCGTCTGCTAGCTGCATAGAGTCGTCACTCAGGGTTCATCATATTGAGACTGTGTCTGTTCCCCGAGCTAAGTTTAGAAAGACTCAGAAAGTCTGTTTTAGTCATTTAATTAACATCGACACCACACACTCAGATCACACTGAATGCGCAGCCGCACCTCTGATCTGAAGCTCGGACTGTTAAATATTAGATCTCTCACATCTAAAGCAGTTATTGTTAATGAAACTATCACAGATCAGGAGTTTGATATATTATGTTTAACAGAAACCTGGATTAAACAGGACGAGTATGTAGCTCTAAATGAAGCGAGTCCTCCTGGATACAGCTACATACACCAGCCTCGGCTAACTGGTAGAGGAGGAGGAGTCGCAGTTATTTATAACGATAATCTTTCTCTCGTACAAAAACACAGTTTTAAATTGAATGCATTTGAATTTCTCTATAGTAACATAAAGTCAGCTCAGTCGATCCGCTAATCATCATTTACAGACCCCCAGGGCCGTACTCGGAGTTTCTCTGCGAATTTGCAGATTTCATCTCGAACCTAGTTGTTTCCGTAGATAAAAACGTTAATTGATGGCGACTTTAATATTCATTTTGAGAATCCAGAAGACCCTCTGAGAACAGCATTCTTGTCCATACTGGACTCAGTAGGAGTAAATCAATGTGTAGTAGGACCCACTCATAAAGCAGGTCACACTTTAGATTTAATATTATCCTTCGGATTAAGTATAGGAAATATAACCACAATTCCACAGTCTGAAGTTATCTCAGATCACTATCTTGTCTCGATTAAAGCGTGTCATAGTAATAATGTACACACAGCACCGCGCTACCGCCTTAAACGTACATTTACATCAAATACCGCACAGAGCTTCATCAATAATCTTCCAGAGTTATCAACTTTGATTGGATCGCCATCTGACTTCAAAGAACTCGAACAGGCGAATGAATATCTAGAGTCAGCACTTCGTTATAGCTTAGATAATGTAGCTCCAGTTAAAAGGAAAATGATTAGAGATAAGAAACTCGCTCCTTGGTATAATGACCACACACGTGCTTTAAAACAAACCGCTCGAAAATTCGAACGTAAATGGCGCCAAACTAAATTG
>JAAGKR010009224.1:3791-27483 GCA_011419295.1 Clarias macrocephalus | reverse complement strand
TTTCTATATGAAAATATGCGTCATTCAGGTCGACCGTCACAAACCAAACCTCTGGTTGAATTTGAGAACAATCATTTTAGCTGTCAACATTTTGATGTTCAGCCCAAGAAGATGTAAAATTGGACGCAACCCCCCATCTCTCATCTGGCAGAGGAACATACTCTATGGCCCCTTTTGCCAGCAAACTCATTCTGTAACTGCCAAGTCAGCAGATGTGCTCGCTCCGGTTTCATGGAAGTGAAGACCACGCCATTGAAAACACGGAGGACGATGTGCAACGGAGGGGGGGGTGTTAGGTGTCTGGCATCCTGAAACTAGGCAGGAAGGAACCGAGCACCTAACATTTTGCTGGAGACCGCTGCTTCCCGAAACACCAGAGGTGGCGGAGATTAAACAACGGCCCCCATAGGGTGTCAGGGAGGAGTCTTTATCCCCTATTGGATTTTTTACACGTCCCTCCCCAGGGGGAGACACCCCCGTTGTCCTGGGCACGTCAACCTCAGGACTTCCTTTTTGGCGGAGATAATGCTCCTCAGGTCCGGTGCTTTTTTCTTTTTTGAGGCAGATTGCGAAGCGCGGCGAGTCCTTCCCCTGTCTCCACGAGGGGGTAGCTGGCTCGGCACACACTCCTTCTGCAACTCACGCCCTCGTTGGGACCAGACCTGGTCGGGACTGGGTGACCGACGGCCCCGACTCCTGAGCACGGCAGGGGAGAAACCTCACAGAGGTCTGCTCGTAGAGCTTCGCCTCCCGAACCTAGTGGCGGCGGTGTTTACAGCCGAAAGGCGAGGGAGGGGGGGAGGGCATCAAGGAGGAAACCACGATCCCTGACCTTGATGCCTGTAAGATTAAATCACAGATGTCTCTCCGTGGCGACCGCGGCAGCCATAGAACGGCCGATAGCACGGGCCGTCTGCTTGGTGGCACAGAGAAATAAATCTGTGGCTAGGCTGCCTGAAAAGCTTTCCCCACCAACGAAGATGTTAGTCTACACGGCTTGGTGGGCAATGTAGACTTTTTCAGGGAGGATGAGCTCCCAGGAGAGAGATAGCTGGCAAACGTCTCTTCAATCTGGGGTATCATCATAAAACGGGATGAATCAGGCTTATTCCATGAAAGAGTGAACTCGTCATAGAGGTCGCCAAAAAATAAAGGGGGGAGGGGAAACCCTCGTTGAGGCCACTCCCCTGGCCACCTGACAGAAACCTGTCATCTAACTTTGAGCGCTTGGGGATTTTTTATTTTATTTTATTTATTTATTTTTGCGGCGAGAAAGGAAATCTATTCGGTCCCTTCACAAAAAGCGCCGGAGCGCGCTTAAGAAGCGGACGCTAAAACTTCCTGATCCGGGGAGCGCGAGAGAAAGGGGAAAAACCCGTCTTATGCGCGTCTGCCCGATCGGCACGCTATCTCCATAGAAGCAAGTGAGAAAGTCTCTTTCCCCCGCTTATAAGTAGCGCCGGAGCGCACTTCCTGATCCGGCAAGAGCGCGAGAGAAAGGGGGACGTCCCGTCTCATGCGCGTCTGCCAGATCGGCGCGCTATGTCCATGGAAGCAAGTGTTTAATCTCTTCCGTCTGCTCATAAGGAGCGGACGCTAGACACTTCCTGATCCGGCTAGAGCGGGAGAGAAAGGTGGAAATCCCGTCTCATACGCACGCGAGCCCCAGGAATGCGCCGCGCGCGAAGTGCCTTAATAGCTTTCCATTATCGGTAAGTAAAGTTTTTCTTTCCTACCGTGATTCTGTTGCACACACACACGCAAACACAAAGTCGGTCCTGAAGACAAAAAGATCTGAGGATGTTTCCGGTTCACTCCTATTTATAACCTGCAGGTGCACCTTATTCGGTGACGTCATGCCTGGCACAGGTTATAAGCCGAAGGTATTCGGCGGGTTTGACATGCACAGGCTTCACAACTGGGCAACAAAGAGATGTTCCCATAGCGTTTTCACGCAGCATTGAGTGTAGCTTTTGAAAGGGAACGGTAGCTTTTAAGTCATTGGAACAAAACAATTAATATTTATGAAATGCTCTTTTGGAGAGGATTAACGCATTCAGTTCAGTCGAGTTCAGTTAAAGCTGGCTTCCAGTGGACTCTGCTGCTGCGTAATGCAGAACATTTGCGGCTCTTTTTTTTACACTGGCGCTAGTGGACGCCACCTTTAATTCCCACCGCAGGATGTAAATAAGGGTTAAATAAGGAGACTGAGATTTTCATTTCCCACGTGCATTTCTAGACCGATTTGGATGCTGCCTTTGTTTAAAAAGATGTAAGAGACTTGTGTGTTAAAGGAAAGTTATTTCTTCTGCAGTATTTGCACTATTGTATGTAATATTTATCATTTTTTAAATCCACAAGAAAAATATCCTGGTAATATTCTAATGCGGAAAACAGCATTGTCTTGGTATAGATGTTAGAGATGAGCATTGGGACTCATCCCAAGTTTTTTTTTTTTTTTTTTTTTTTTTTTTCCGCCATGTGGGTGTGAACGTGTGAACAGACATGAAGCTTGCAGGACAAAAAAAGAAAAAAGATTTGCAAATACAACTTTTTATGAAGTCTTAATCTGCAAAGATTTCAGTTTAAGCCGGTTTTATACCATCAGCAGTGCTATACTTTCATGACGCCTTTGTGTCTTTTGTTGACTGGCTTATGAATATAACCTGCATATATCTGTACTGACAAATGAACAGATGTACAGGTGCTACAGATAAATGTGTATTGGCAGCATGGTGGCTTAGTGGTTAACATGTCACCTTGCACCCCCAGGGTACCTCGCGGTCTGTATGCATGGAGTTGTACTTTGTGGGTTTCCTCTGGGTACCCTGGTTTCCTCCCACAGTCCATTAGGCTAATTGGTGTTCCCAAGTTGCCTGTAGTGTCTGACCTCAATCAGGTATTGAGCTGTCAACCCGTCCCCATAGACGGATATATCTTGGGATGCCACAGACACGACAGACATATCTCGGGATATAGAGTACTGTGCAAAAGTCTTAGGCGCCATATTATCTGTATAAGACTTTTGCACAGTATTGCATGTCGGGAGTGTCTGTTGACCAATGTGCCCATGGCAGTACAAAAAAAAAAAGCCACATAGCATATGTTAATTTAAAATGAATCCCTCCGAAACTGGCAGTTACTCCTCCAGTCCATTCTGATTGGTCTGATGATCTTCATTAATGAGTAGAATCTCTGCCAATGTTGTCCTTCTCTTATTAAATTGATAGGATTCAATGAACACACTTATCCTAAGGCATCATCACATACCATCTTTGATTATTTAACAGCATGCATCACACATGACCTCCGTCAAGCTCATAAACGTGTTTAGCATCATTGAAAGGAGGAACGTTTAACTTAATTGGAAAGATGATACTTGCTTACACCCCCCCCCTATTGTTTACTCAGTTGTTATTACAGATATTTGAGTACCAAGAGTAAACCAAACACATCTTTCTCTCGACAGTAGACTACTGTAGCTAATCTTTTGGTTATTACCTGAATGTAAAATTTGTACATATAAGTTCGCACTTGGGAAATAAAAAGACGAGTGTATGATGGCAGGTACGGACACAAAACACAGTCCCAAATTGAATTGTGCTGCATCGAGGATTGCAAATGAAAGGCATTTGCATTGTGCTTAATGTCATCGAGAGACAGCTTGTAGATATGATCATCCTGGCTCACAGCAGATGGGATCGCGGTGACGCGTTTTTATAAGCGACAGAAAATGATGTTCATCTCTCATGGAAATGTGAACTGGTCCTTTAAGAATTAAAGCCCCGCACTAATTTATTTAACAAAGACGTTATTGCAACGTTATTGCCGGGTATCCACACTGATTGCATCAGCGAAGATGAAATTACACGTCTGGGTTTTATTACAGATAGGTTTTCAGGTATATGCACAGTATATATAACAGCCTTGGTCAAGATCTACAGTACCATTTGTCTACTTTCACAAGTCTGAGGCCTCCTCCGGGAGTTTGTAAAAGTACATCCTGTCTCAGGTTTGTGCCATTTTCCAAATCCAAAAGCCTGGCTTGGTTTAGAGACAAATCATCATGCACCGTGCACCAAGAATCCTGTTAAGGGAATCGGCCACCTTTGTTTTATCAATTGGGGAAGATCCTGCCTGAGCCAACATTGTTCCAGGAGTCTGCTTACAGTCATGCTTGCGCGTGCATCTAGATAAAGCGCCATCTTTTTCAAATGGAAAGAATGAAAAAAAAAATCCCCAAATCCCTGGATCTGTCTCTCTTATGCCTTCTCTTTGAGGAAGGAGAAACCTTGCACAATGGTGGCTTTAGGGCAGTGTATCGAGAGCTTAGCAGAGAAGCCGGGAATCGCTGATCTGAGAAAAGAGGGAGAGTGCGAGGAAGGTTCTGGGTTATTGTACTCCCTGTCTTTTTAGTTCCCCTTCACCTGATCAATACCAAGAGCTCTTCTGCCACTTGTCTTCTGATGGAAACATTTCTTGTTTTTTTTTGCATCACATTGAAGGAACGGTGCTTATCACAGGCTGATTGACTTAAGGAGATGTTTGGAAGTCGTGTGACCCAGCAGAAGTTAGGGTCTTGTTTGCTTAGTCTAACAGTTTGAAAATTTACTGGTTCTTTGATGTATAGAGTAAAAATGATGACTCGAGTTTTTTCAGGGAACTTGTACGAGCATGAGGAGGGTACACCCTGTATGGGGGGCCAACCTAATACAGGTCACAAGCATACACACACAGACAAATCCCCAATCACACACTTTAGGCATATTTGGAAACACCAACACCTCAGCCTACACCACATGTCTTTGGACTCTACGAGGGAACTGGAAACCCATCAGTCCTTCATAGGGTTATGCATGGATTTTATTATTATTTTTTTCTCGAATCCCAGTCGGCTTTCTTTTAACGACGCTGTCTGTATCTGGTGTCTGTGTCTGTACCGAAAACTGGCCAATTGCAAAGCCTGCGAAATGTTCATAGTGCACCATTAGTTCAATAGACCACCATTACAAATTCTGTGTGATACTGTGGGGCTGTTGGGATTCAGTAAAAGACTTGCGAAACTTTTGGTACATATAAAGGTATGTGAAGACTGTGAAGAATAGTTGATGGCCAGTACCGTCTTTATCAGGCACCAGAAGGTGTTGGGGCCATTTACTGTAGGCTGTGTAACAATAGACTTCACCTTCATGTTTAAAAGTAAAGCAGGTGACCATTCAAATGAGGATTTTTTTGGTGTGTGTGTGTGTGTGTGTGTGTGTGTGTGTGTGTGTGTGTGTGTGTGTGTGTGTGTGTGTGTGTGAATACCATGTGTATATATTTAAAATAAAACTCATTCGACAACATTTCATAATAGCTATATACTTAAATGACCACTTTATTAGAAACATCTGTATACCTGCTCACACACATGTTCCCCATCAATAAAGTGTTTCTGCTCACAGAACGCTTCTTATTTTTCTTTTTTCTTTTTGCTGTGGTCACTGCAGTCACATTTTTGTCACAGTTCTGTTGTTGGACACGAGCATTTACAGTCATAATGCAGATTATAGAAATCATACATTGTGGTGTGTGTGAGGAATTGATTTAGAATCACATCATGGTCAACAATCTGACCTGAAAATTTCTAAAGGTTTTATTATTATTATTATTATTATTATTATTATTATTATTATTATTATTATTATTATAACTAGCTCCTAACATCAGCTTTCTCTCAGTCTTGTTCTTCATGGGCACTTGTAATTTCCGCTGTTAGTCACAGTTGGGCATTTTATCCCTGAGAGATTATAAATTAATCATGGTCTGAACAGCTGGTGATTAGTTGAGGAGTTACCCCCCTCCCTCGGTCCTTATTATTTTAAAGCCATGTTTCTTCAATATAGCCGTTTTCGTCAAGCTCTGTGATCTTACTCCAGATTCTTAACTTTCTCAGCTGCTATCTCTTAAAGCAACGCATCAAACCTGCACCAAGAGCCTGACTGACCTGCTCTGAGGTTTTTACAGGAGCCGACTGAAACCATGCGTTTGTTCCTCCGTTCTCTCCTGTGATGGATTAAAAAGCAATGGTGCTACACATTGTGCTAGGGTCTTGTCTAAATTGCGACTTCCGTTTAGTCGTTGTAGATTATTTAAGAACAGATCAATCTTTTCACAAAGGAGTCTTACATTACATTTAATACTGCTCCATTTGCAGTAGTGTTGTTTAGCACAGGTGGTGGAACAGTAATAGGTCTGTATTATCTACAGTATATGTATGAAAGTGGGGTATTAGGGAACGCTATCACTCCGTCATTTTATAGACCAGAGAGAGAAACCGAGAGAGAGCACACGCAAGTTTATTCCTCATACCTGAGATTGTAATTTTCCAACACATGTGCTCTATGATTCCTTTACGAGCAAGAGATGAGAGTCCCAGGCCTTTTTAACAATCCTATAAAAGTTTTTGAGATGTGAACATGCAGCGCCTTCCTCTTCTTTATAGCAGTGTCTTTAATGCCCCTAACGGAAAATTCAGCCAGTCTAAAAGGAAACGCTTGAATAGATTAGAATTTAATTAGAAGTTAGCTTCAACTGAAGCTCCTTCATTATTATGATTATTCTTATTAGTAGTAGTAAAAAGAGGTCAAGTAGTGTATGTCAAGTGATTAGATATACCATAATGGCATCATCCCACCTTCGGGGATGAGGGTTCGATTCCTGCCTCGGGACTGTGCGCTGTAAGTGTGTGTAAGCTCCAGGTCTCCGGTGACACTGTATAGAATAAAGCATAGAGAATGTGTGAGAATGGATGACAGTGAGTCATTTCTTCACCCTACAGAGGTACAAGTCAATGTTGGCCATGATAGAAAGCCACCAAGTGCACCCAGATGTTGCAAAAAAAAAAAAGATTCCTACCGCTTTCATCTAGATATTTATGTGAAATAATTTCTAGAGCTTTTAAGTTTTAATTCCTATTAGTGAAACATGATATAAAATATCACCTACCTGTAAGACATTTACGGGAGGGCCGAAGACTTTCCTTCCTCCTTTCCTTTTTCCGTTTCCTCCGAACCACGTGACGCCAGCCGACCGCATCTTTTCGAACTGCTGGCTCACACAGCGTCGGGGGCGGCGTAACACACTCGGAGGACAGCGCTATCCGCTCCTTCCGCTTGCGTGAGCTCACAGACGCCCCTGACTGGTTGTAGAGCCGTGATTAATGTGGGAGCACTAAGTACCTCTCATCCCTCCCCTCTGAGAGAGCTCGGCCAATCAGCTCTCTCTAGACCTCCGGCTACGAGAGGTTACAGCATCACCCAGGATTCGAACCGGCGATCTCCGGATGATAGGGCGAGCGCCACTCGGAGGCCTGTAAGACATTTCTACAGTGCACATCATGTTCATAATCATACTGTATACACTTTCGATAGCCAGCAGTCGTGTTGCATTTATGGCATACATTACAAAAATCTGATTGATAATACTATACTCGCGTACTCACCATCTCTGGGAATGCCTGTTAACCTAATCTGCATATCTTTAGACCGTGGGATGAAACTGGAGTACCCGGAGGAAAACCACCGAGCATGAGGAGAACCCGGAGGGTCGAACCCGGACCCTGGAGGAAGAATTTAACACTAAAACGTAGAAATACAGTAAAAAAAAACCTTTAACATTTTAGTTTTGATTAGTTATGCTTTGATATCAAACCAAATACCTCCATCCTGATTGTAATTATTTAATATTGACAGGATGTCACAGAATAGCATATTGTGATGCAAGTTACAAAAATATTACAGTATTGTTATTTTATCATCAGATCACATCAGATCACTGAGGCTTATTTCCTGTCCATTAAAGGATAAAGTGCAGGCGCTATCACTAACGATCTGCTGATATAAAAAAAAAACTTTCTGGATACTGAATATTGCACTAATGATATAATATTATATATTGGATTCAGTACTATCAGTGTAAAACTAAACATATGAGCATCTCCAACATCTCGACAGGTCCTTTGTCATCAGCGTTTTAGAATAAATCCATTTCAATTGACCGAAATCTTTGTATGTAAGCAGAGCCAGCGGAGGGATTTAGAAATAAAGACTCTATTGAACTGGCTTGTGTGTGGTCTTCAGACAAAGTAGAGTCTCTGAGAGCAGCAGGCTGGCTGTCTCTTCCCATAATGCCAAGCGTGCATGAAGCCCTGGAGGTTTGGGTCAGTGCTGAGACAGAGCGCTTTCTCTGGCACTGCTCATCCAAGCCCTGGCCTCTGCAGGCTAGTCAATACCTCCAATTATGTAGATGTGTGTTATTTAGGCATAGAGTTCAATCCAGATTAAAACCCAGTACACATCTAGTGCGGCTTTGGACGCCGGCCTTTTTAAATCAAGCGTGTGGTTTTGTGTGGTATTTGCTGGATTTCTATTTTTGGTCAGCTTCTACAAAATCGGCGAAAAACCCAGAGGCCTACTAATGCTGTGCCTTTCATGTCCATGCCCAGTGTGCTTTGGAAAAAAAAAAAAAAAAAAAAAGGTCTGTGTAGCTGGCGACTGCAAAAACAATTGTGTCATCTGTGTGCTGAGACGGAAACACTGAACTGTCTGTTTTTCGGAGGTCTAGCAGAGAAAACGGGCTCTGCGTGAACCTCGCCCGCCAAAGCTGTTCGGTGCAGATGTTTTCAGTGAACGCTATCAGTTTCCGAGCGTCCATTCACACACACTCACACTCGCATGCAGTCGATGTAGCCGACACGGGCAGCCCGAGAAAACACGATGTGCTAGGGTTTCCTGTGCAACCCGAATCCACTTCAGTGTTCTACGCAAGAATTTGAAGGCGCGATTGGGATAATGGAGTTCCTGAGTCGGGCTAATTTATCTTTTCAGTCAAGCCGAGCGCTTTGAAAATGCAGCGGGGTGGTCTAATGTGTTTTGTCAGAGGTTAAAAACTGATGCAAGAAAGGAACGTTGGACCGGTTTGCTTGTTCAGGCCGATTGAAAGATGTAACGTTGGATTTGTTCGGGCATTAGGTAGTCGTTAAATCAGAATAGAGTCGAGCATTGCCAAATAGGACGGGGCCGCTTTCAAAGGTCCTCCTTTATTAACACACCTATTTAGAGCCCTAAATGCATTAGTGCTTCTAAATGCAGCTTTTGTGTTCCTTCTACAGAGGAGTTTCCACACTAGGGATCAGATTCCATGTGGCTTGATTTACAAATGAGGTGGCAAGAGAAACACGATCTAAAAACTCCATTTTATTCATTTATTTTACGACTTGATATAATTATAAATATTACAGAGAGATTTTGTGTGCTAATTTTTAGAAATGTCAGGAGGCATTTTCAGATTCATTTAATAGAGTGCTGGTCATTTTCGTTATTTTATTACTATGATCTGCTAAAATAAGGCTGTTTAGCAGTGTAAAGGACTTTCTCTGTCCATCTACAGTACATCTGGTAAAAATACCATTATATCACAAATCACATGTACTAGTGAAAACTGGATATCAACTAAGAGTGTAACGGTACACAAACGTCAGTTCAGTAAGTACCTTGGCTTTGAAGTCATGGCTCATGTCAAGGCATGGATTTTCTTTTCACTGTCATATATTTAGGCGGCCTGGTGGGGTAGGGGTTAGCACCCTTGCCTTGCACCTCCAGGGTTGAGGGTTTGATTGCAGCCTCGGGTTTGTGTGCGTGGATTTTGCATGTTCTCCCCGTGCTTGGTGGGTTTCCTCTGGTTACTCTGGTTTCCTCCCACAGTCCAAAAATTAGGCTAATTGGTGTTCCCAAAATGCCTGGTGCGTGTGTGCGCGTGTGTGCGCGTGTGTGCGCGTGTGTGCGCGTGTATGTGCGTGTGTATGTGTGTGTGTGTGTGTGTGTAGGTCTGTTTTCTATCTGATCAGTTATTGTGGCCTGATCTGATCTGAGGAATCTCTGAGCGCATGTACAGTTCGAGCAAGAGGGCAAATCACACTTTTTTCGGAGTATTACCGAAGCCAGCCAACTGCCAGCAACATGTGTCTTGAGAAACCATGTGTTACTCTTTTCTCTCTACAGTTTGCAGCTCTTGTATGATAGAGAGCTGGCTGGTGGGTGGAAAGTGGTAGTTGACCTGTTTGGCGAGAAAATGCACAAAAAAACAAAAACAAACAAAAAAAAAACAACTCAGTCGTACTTTGCAGTATATTCCCTTTAACTTCCACACAGCATTTCTCACCCCAGATACTATAAATACAGGTTTTCCAATCGCTGCAGTTGTTTATATACCAGACCATATAGTGTGTATAGTGTTTATACTGCTTTTTTTTTTCACCCTGATGAGACCTTTATGGAGGATTCGGCCCATTCATCCCACACAGGGTCGTTATGGGCTTTCCTGTTCTCTCTGCCGTATATCATCAAGAAACAATTCTGTCTTCATCACCTTTTTAACCTCCCCACAATACGAGTGCTCACTCACACATATTGCTGCCAGACGAGCTGGTTTTGCCGACCTTGCAGATTCATGCGGCACTGTAGCAGCTCACATCTATTACTAACGAGAAGCGTGTTTATTGTCGATTGGATTCTCACCCCACCTTTTCCAAATGAAGCCCTAGTGAGCTAATTTCATCCCAGCATGCGGGAGGCAGATTATATGTTAGACGTGGCATAATTACAGCTCTGGCTGATTAATACGGCTGATGTAATAACAGTGAGCATGAGTTCTGCTTGCAGTAGGATCATGTAGGCTCCAATCTAAATGTAGAGGTCGTGAGTCTATAGGACTGTGTGTGTATCTATTACAGTCAGTGAAACTTGTTTTGTGGTGAGACATTATCACACGTTGGTGTGCGTTTGGTTCCAGAATTACTCAATTATCAACACAGCTGAAACCGTACCAACATTTTGATTACGTTTTCGCATGTGAGCCAATTTAACAAGTTCTCACTCGCACTCATCATCTGTACCGCGTAATCCTGTATTCAGGGTCACGGGGGGGCCTAGAGCCTATCCCAGCAGCACAAGGTGGGGTACACCCTGGGCAGGGTGCCAATCCATCACAGGGCACACACAAACACACACTATGGCCAATTTGGGAACGCCAATTGACCTAACCTACATGTCTTTGGACTGTGGGAGAAAACCGGAGTACCCGGAGGAAACCCACCTGGCACGGGGAGAACATGCAAATTCTATGCACACAGAGAAAGGAATCGAACCCGGGGACTGGAGGTGCAAGGCGACAGTGCCAACCACTACACCACTGTGCTGCCGCAGTAACCAAGTTAATTTTGCTTAAAAAAATTTTTTTTTTAATGATTTGTTCATCCCGTCATTAGTTTACAGTTATTTTTCTTTTGCCATTACTTTATGCTTAGCTGTAGTTTATAAACAAAAAAAGTTACATAACTAACTTTCTAAATTTACTAAATATTCTCTTCAATTAAAATTATTAATGTAATAATTTTTTTATTTAAATATTTTTCATAAATTGGAGGAACATTTGTGGGACGGGAATCACAGGGACCACCTGATAAAATATCATCACAATACCTAGCTGTCGATTCAATTTGTATTGCGATTCTTTAAGTATCATAATTGAATAATTATCCCGATGTCAATATTATTATAATTTTTTTTTTAGATTTTGTTACAATTCTAAATAAACTTAGCAAACAATTTGCTTGTAACACACTTCCTGCTAACGTATGAACAGTTTAGAGCATGCCATGGTTTGGACACATCTTTAAACTCCATGGTCTTTTTTTGATTTTTATTTCTTTTATTTCTAAATTGTAAAACAATGCAGAAGGCATCAAAAATATGCAATAATCTTCTTTGAGCTGTAGATATGGAGATGCGTTTGATACTTATGCTCTGTAAAGCCTTCATAAAGACTCGAATCTGGTGACTCTAAATGAACTTCTCCTCTGCAGCAGAGGTAGGTGTTTGGTCTCTTTTTCCCTGGGAAGGTCTTCATGAGAGCCAGTTTCATCATGGTGCTTGATGGGTTTTGTCAACACAATTGACAATACTGTTCTTGCAAGAACTATTCCAGAACAGTCGACCTGTTTGTCTTAATATAATAAAGGACTTGTTGTTGTTGTTACAGTGGAACCTTGGATTACGAGCATAATTCGTTCCGGAAGCGGGCTTGTATACCAAAACACTCGTAAACCAAATAGAATTTTCCCATAGGAAATAATGAAAACTCAAATTATTCATTCTACAGCCCAAAACAATAAATACATAAAGATAATTAATACAATACATAAAGTAAAAATAAAACAAATTAACCTGCACTTAATATTTAAAAAAAGTAAAAATAAATCCCGACAGATAAGTGTTTCTGTTTGTACGCGCAGGCGCCGTGTATATGTGTGTGTGTGTGTGTGTGTGTGTGTGTGTGTGTGTGTGTGTGTGTGTGTGTGTGTGTGTGTGTCAAATTACGCGCGCGCACACACACATAGGAAAGAGAGGGAGATGTTGATTATACCAGTAAGAGACGAGCACTAAGACGCAGCAGGGGAGATGATTACCCATAATTCCACAGCGCAAGAGAGAGAAAAATCATTGGCTCAGTTGTGATCACTTGCCACTCGGTGTCAAAATAAGAGTCGCATGCGTGATACATGATACTCGGCACTCGTAAACTAATAGTTGCTCGGTTTCTAATTAAAAATGTATAAAAAATCTTTGCTCGGTTTGCGAAACACTCGTAAACCATGTTACTTGCAATCCGAGGTTCCACTGTACTTAATTAACTAATGCCATATGTGTTATTTCATAGTTTTGAAAAAATCCAGTATTGTTCTAGAATGTAGAAAATAAATCCAAACGTGTGCCTGGTACTGTATGTAAATTAAATAATCATACTACTACTACTAATAATAATAATATTTTTTAAATCATGTGGTGACTCATGCATTGCCACACAACAAAAATCCTGATACATACCTGAATTGATTTTTTTTTCCCACCCCATCTCTAGTATAGATGGCTACATTCGGGTAGTATAATTCCAGGTAATATGGGAAAGAGAATTAATGCCATTCTTTCCATCCAGGCGAGGCAGAAACAGTTATGCAATGTTCTTAAAGTTTCAGCCACAAATAACTGTGACATCATCCTGATGACGGGACACTGTGTTCAAGTCTAATATCCAACACTGGCTGGATATTTGTCTTTTGGCTTTTGTTACCATGTGAACAAAAACATATGTATCCATACAGTCATGTTAAATAGTTTGGTGATGGCCTTCGAACCCTTTGCCAGATTAATGAGCTGGATGATTTGCCTCTGAGAGGTCATTGCTGATGTCTTTTCTTCTTGGCACTTTGTGTTCTGTTCCACAGTGTACTCTACTCAAGTGCTCCTTTGTTCCCTGTGCAGGGAACGTCAGTTAAGGGGAAATTCCCTGGACAAAATTCCCTGCGACATCACCAAATCAGACATCACTTCCTCTGTTCGTTACCCCGGCAACTTAAACATTTCAAATGCCTTTTGCTGCTACTTTGAAAATCTCACACTAAGAAATATAATAAAATAGTGATTATATATCGAGACAAAGAAGGAAAAAAAAATTATGTTACGAAATGTATTTATAGATTACGTACAATTTGTATTTAGATAATAAAAATCTGTAATAGCGATATTACAGTATGTTGCCCATGATGACGATGATTGGCGCAGGTCTCATGTTAGCTCTGTATTTTTTTGTGCTCCAGCGAAGCACAGTGACTGCTGGGTAATTTTGCTTGTCCACTTCCGGTGAAGTGATGAACCATTTCATCCCTGCTCCCTGCTGTTTGGAAACATACTTAAGCTGTCTGAATACCCTGTGCAGTCCACTTCACAGGCAACTGCTAGCCGCAACGTACGCCAGATCCAAAATTCACACTTCTTGATGATCGTTCTTGTGCACTTCCTTAGTGGCCCTCTCGCTGCAAATTACTATCTTAATGATTGTAGAAGGAAGAAGTGTGCACTACCTGGTTTATAATAAGGTATATAGTTGGCTGAATATTTTGAAAAAATGACTGCAAACTAAAATCTGTTGTCATTTTTTCAAATAACGTTTTGGTTGATGTCACCTGAAGTTATTTTGTAGAAGTCTCTCAAGATCACCCAGCTGTTATGTAGGCCATGATGAATAAAAACGTAGAATTGATGGTTGGTGTACCTTCTTTTTCTCATGACTGTAACCATTAAAAGAAAATGTCTTTTGTTGTTGTTAAAAGAATAGTTTAAAAAAGTGCACCTACAAGGTGAAAAATGTCATTATAAAAGACATTGTTGGTTGAGGAGAATGAAAAAGTAGCAATCACAGTGACGGATCTTTTGGAAGTTGAAGTCGTCACTCCAATGGAAAAAGTGACAAATACTTTAAACATCTCTGTCAAACTGTTGGTTGAATAATATGCAGGTGAAATCTTCATGGATCCCAAACGCATCATCTCTCGACAGATCCTCTGCAAACCACAGGACTTTCAGACTACAGTCTGATGATAAACCGCATAAAAAAAAAGAAAATCCAACTGTCACTCAAAAAGAGTTGCAGGACAGCCTGAAAGCAGTTGAAGCAAAAAGTTGCACTGAGGAAACAATGAACTGTACCAGAATCATCTTCAGTCATCTTCCGGACAAAACTTATCTTTTAAAGAAGAAATGCAGAGATGTACAACTTTCCAAAGCAGTTCAACAAATCAGCTCTTTATTGAAATATAAGAGATGTTGCAGTCCAGTAAGAGGGGGGTTCACGTCAAACCGTGACTTTTGATTGTGCAGAATAACAGAGCACCGTTCTGAGAGTAGAAACTCCTCTATATAATCCCCTGATACACTAATCCACTTACACAGTGTTTCACTAGTGCTTGGATATCATCAAGGTAGAAAGTTTTCTCAGTATCCTGGAACCATAATCAGATTGCCTGCTTCACATATAAAACACTGGCCTCCCAGGAACTCCTTTAATGGCCCAAATGTGGCAATGGCTTGGAGCGAGATCAGGACTGTATGTGGCAGTAAGTCCCAGCCGAGTTCCTGTAATGTGCAAGTGGTGTTCCTGAATGATTGTGTGCACAGTTCCCACAGACAGGTGCGTCTCTTCCGGAAGTAGCTGAATAGTTATTCATCAATTTTCATCAAAAAAGAGTCACCGAATGACAACAAGGGCTTTGAACCTTCTTTAACACGTTTACACAATTTAAATGTTTTACTCCGGCTAAGAGTCTCATCATCGTACTATGCTATGTCAATCAGGTTTCCACCTTTTGTCCCGGTTTGACCTGAACACCCTCCGTAATGACAGCAATTGGTCCTTTGTAGTGTTTAAATACTTTTCCCTCTTTTCAGTTCAGATTTTTTCATTGAACACACCTTTGTTTATGCTTATGAATACATACTTGTTTTGTTCAGATTTAGATGTACAAAAATCAAAAAGACATTGTGTGTGATTTTGAAGTGGGTACGTGCACTTGGAGTTTGTTAAATAGCAAAAGCAAACAGTGTTCAAACATTTTCTTTCAATGTTCTATTCAGCACATTACATTGAATTTCCAGGAAAATGCAATATTTCAGACCACTTTATTATGAAGTGTTAATTAGAAAGAAAGGTGACTTGGCATGATAAACAAAGCCAGTCTCCGAGTCATACACTGGTAACGCAGTAGTTTAGACTTTATAAAAATCACAGTTTAAAAGATGCAACTTTCTTAGAGAAACCACCATCACAACCAACCACCCTGATTTTTAATCGGTAGCCATTGTGCATTAAAAAAAAGTGAGCTGAAAATGTAATTTGGAGCATTTTACAAATCAATAGCTCATTTTCTAACAACGTGTATAGTTACATGTCCAAGGACATTTCAGGTAAAAGTCCTTCATCTGCTGTGATGCTGGGAGGCTATAGGAGATGATGATGATGATGGATCAGATGATGAAGATCAAAATGTAAAACATTTGGTATAATAAAAACATGACATCTGAGAGTTTTGTTTTGAGCATTCTTCCATTATTGCTTCTATAACCGCGCAAATGAAGATTATTCATGCTGGGTTTTGGGATTTGAGTCTGGTCACATGACCAGCCTGATGTTTTCAAGACAGCTGTTCAAAATGCATGGACTAAAATACAGTCTAAGAGAAAGGTCGAAACTAAGTATTATCCCCTTAGTTTATTAAATGTATTTAACAATATTAGAAATATAAGAAATAAAAGGATGCTTTTTTTCTGTATGTTAAACTGTACAAGTAATACGAAGCAGACTTATAAAGTAATATAAGTGTGTAATAGAAATATGAATGTGAGCAATAATGTAGTGTTAATAAAGGCTTCGGTATTGATTGCTGTCAGCATTTTAAACTGGTATTGTTTGACTTCACACAGAGGAGGAGCAGCATCTGCCAGTCCCATCTGTCACTCAGACGTTACTTTTTCAAGCATTTGACAGTCACAGACAATTTACAAGTATGTACAATACTGGAGCACTTTTATAAAGGTCATCGTCTTGTGTTTTTTTTTCTTTCTTTCTGCAGGTTAGCAATTGCTGCTGTCTCCTTCAGACTCTCATCGAAAAGCCTGCATTTCTCCAAGGTATGTTTAGCGGAAGACCGTGTGGTTCTTTTGTTTGGATTAGATATGAAACAAGCTTATCAGAAACACCCTGCTTCGAACCACTTTATAAAGAAAACGGTTCAATGTTTTCATTGATGTGCATCCTGTAAATTGCCTTATCCTGCAGTGAGTATGGCGAACACAGCTAATGTGGGGAGAAAAAAAGGTGTCTGAGACAGAAATGTTAACACGGTCACTAGAACCTTGGTGGTAATTTAAAGTGTAATGTAGTATGTTAAAATGACATAAGAGTTCAGGTTAACATTTTCTCCCAAGATTGAACCATTTTTCTAAAAGTGTAGGGCTTCACTTTTTTTTAAATATTCATATTCTACAGTAATAACTTTGAGGTGCCAACTACAGATCAATTGGGAGAGCCAGATCTGGTTAATCGGGCTCGGGCCTGGTTGGTACTTAGGGAATACCAGGTTCCGGTAGCTGTGTATGGAAGAGGTGTCTTAAACGGTCCTGAGTTACTGATCGGAAGGTCGGGGGTTTAAGTACTGCACTGCCAAGTTGCCACTGTTGAGCCCTTGAGCAAGGTCGTTAACCCCATCTGCTCCTGGCTGACCCTGCGCTCTGACCCCTGCCTCCTAACTGGGATACGTGAAAAAAAAATAATTTCACTGTGTTGTAAGGTTCATCTGACAAATAATTAAAATTTTCATTATTATTATTATTATTATTATTATTATTATTATTATTATTATTATTATTTTCTGTATTACTTCCAATCACCCAAGACCTGTCAGCAGGTTCAGATTTACATTCTTCTCTTGGTCATAACTACATATTTTTCCTATTAATATCACAGCTGAAGAGCCTGTAGTCATTACTGAGTAAGATCCTTGAAGATAAATAACCGATGAACAAGCCGTCCTGTAACGGGCTGCTACTCAGGCTACAGAAATAAAAAAAAACAGTCGAAATCCAGTTTCGATCGATTCGTACCGTTTATACTGATAATGTAACACAAAGCACAGAGGACATAATCAAGGCAAGGGGCAGGTCTGGTTCACAGAGCAGACTCAAGCTGTGGTCCGGGTTTAGGAAGTGGTGTCCAGTGGAGCACAGAATCTGTCTAGTCTCCCCGCTGAATGTCTAAATCTGTCAGATGTATTGTTCACTGCTCATTCAGTCAGAAATGCATGGGGTTATAACATAGAGTACAAAGGAAGATTAACAATTTTCCATGTTTTATTATTTTTTTCTTGTACACGTGTATATCGTAGTATTTGAGCATGTTATTTTCTTGACATGTCTTATCCCCCCCACACCCCTGCACAGTTATACTGTATATTACTATATATACAATGTCCTAATTACATACCACTGTACATCTTTTGGACATTAATCACTCTCACCCTGTACATACCCATTTATTGACGGGTATGGAGTTTATAGAAATAGGAAAACGGTTAAAGCTAAAAATAAGCCGATCAGCTTTAACGTAATCAGTGATATTATTGTTTCAGGTTGAAGCCTGTTTGTCTGTCTTTTCCTGCCTGATTTATTTCTACGAAGAAGTACAATTTCGTAAGGTTGAGTATCTTACGCCTTGTTCTCTCGATGAGAAATCCAAAAAGTAGATCATATAAAGATGAAAACATTAAAACAACTTTAGCGCATTAAAATATGGACTAACACCAGTAAACATATTCAGTTTAGCGTTTTTTAATTAATACTGTATCTTTTGGTGCAGGTGTTTGTTCACATTGAGCAAGTAGTTTATTTTAAAGTAGATTATTACATCCGGCAACTAACTGTTCATAACATCACTTTCATCCAACATTTTGATTTCACTGATGGTGCAGGTTAAACTTCAGGTAAGTTTCAGTCATTTCTGTCCAGCCGTCGATTTAAGACGCGCCCGCAGTTTGAAACATTCGCAGTATGCTGTCAAAATTCCGGTTTATTATCTGGCACAAAACTGCTCATAACTTCACTTCTACTCATGAAAGTTTCCTGTCATTTTTGGTGCCGGTTGAACTTCAGCCAAATACCAAAGGACTGGCAATGTTTCATTAAATTCTGTTCAGCCAGTTTTGTGTGATGCTGTGAATCTGGCTGGACAACCTGAAATACTGACGTACTGACAGACAAACATATATATTGACATACAGACAAAAAAAGTTCTTTAGACAGATTAAGGTACGCAACCACTAGGATGTACCCATCAGATGTGCCATCGTTGCTGTTAAGAACACCGGAATTCTAGTTTATTGTTGAGAGCGTAACTAATATACACCACATTCTAATGTGTTTTGACTGGTCAGAGCCCACATTCCTTCCCTGATGTTGTCTTTTGGCTCACGCTCGTTAATTCACAGGTCAGAGTTCATTTAAATGTAGTCGATGCAAAGTAAGATTAAATCTGCTTATTTCATCCAACACATCCGCTCCCCTTCAGGTTTCCACAGAGCGTATCTTATTCGTGTTAAGCAATGATTACCTAAGGTGCTTCCTGTATCCTTGTCAAGAATCGTAAAAGCTGCTTTGGTTTTAACTGGAGTAGTTTGCACCTTTGGCATAGAACCACCTCTGGACAGATGTTACTTGCTGTTATGTTGCAGTGGTACCCATTTCAAGTCCTGGTCACGTCCCACATTTGTCCCAGCGCTCTGCTCCCTGACCCTTGTCTTCTCATATGAGCCGCAGCGACGATCAGATACGGTAGCGTAGCCGCAGGGCCTGCGGCGCCATGTTCCGTCCGAGTCCGGGCCGATAATTTCCATCACCACGTCTGCCTCCCCACGTCACTCATATCGATCAGAGCGCCGTAGAGCAGAGAGACCTGTAAAACGCCGTGCAGAGCCAAAGCCTTGCTCTGTGTTGCTCTATACAGTCACAGAAGGCGTCTCCAGTCCTGTCTCAGCTCTCTGTTGCGTGACAAATGTCTGAAATGCCAGTATATTGTTCAGCGCGTCCCTCGCTGTCAGGGCGCTACTAAGTCTGATGAATTATATCGCCTCAGCTGTGAAATCCCCGTTGAGCCATCGTATTTTATTGTTTGACACCACACTCAGAAATCCAGAGATCCGTAGCCTGGTACTGAAGATCAGTGACCTAGTATTGATCCTCTGTGGGGTAATTAATAAGAATAGTCCCAGTAATGATTATTCGGTGTATTGTGTTCTGGTCTGGTTGCTGTCGATTGATCCAAGACAGTAGCTTTTTTTCCCCTCCAGTGTCAAGGTTTTTCCAAAAAGCTGCTAGACTTTATATAGAATGGAGACACTTTGATTTTATTTCTTTCCTGACCCATTATAGTAACGCAGAGCAGAGTGCTGACAGAGCACCTCTCTATTTCTGGAGGAAAATGTCACAGGGCGAGTCTGTAGTGTGCTGCAGTGTTCTTTTTTTTTTTTTCTTCCCTTTGTAGGAATATAGAGGGAAGTTTGGATTGTGCTCCAACGATGACGTATTCGGTAGTTGTGCAATGCTTACAACCATATTTTTTTTATATAATTACACTTTAACTGAATAAAAACAGCACTGTTCTAGCAAAGGGACATGAGGTCTGTATCACGCCTGGCACGAAGCGGACGTTACCGAGCATGAAGCGTTTTATTTCTCGTATACCACAACTGTTTTCCAATAACTCTGATTTTATATATTCTAGAGCAACTTATAAGTTTTCCTTATTATACACACATGGCAGTGAGGTTTCTGTGTGCCATCACTGGAGCTGCACCCACTGCAATTTTCTTGGCCGTTCTCAAATTTTTCACCTGCTGATTCTGGTTTTGGCTGGATCTTTCCTTTCTAAGAGTTTCTAAGATTCTAACTTTTTTCTTTAATGCAAAATCAGATAGATGGAACAAATCCTGGAAAAATTGTGCATTGTGTTTGAGTGCAATGGTGGACTTCTCTTCCTGGGTAAAATGCTGAAAGAAAGCGGCTCTACGGGTACAAAGGTTTTTTTATTTTATTTTTACGTTAGGCACAATTGATTCGTACCGTGCTCAGAAACAATTGCTCCCCCCACCCCCTGCTGTTCAGCGTTCACATTGTTCACCCTCCGATGCAGATACTTGGTTTGTGAGCTGCCATTAAACACAAGAGAGGAAGAGAACCAGGAATTTCATGCTACGCCTAATATTATTGATATTCCGGAGGGAAAACGCTCTTGCGTGTCTTTCTGCTTTATCAGCTATAGCTGTATAGGTTAGAGGAATTTGAGACGATTGAAGGCACTGTAGACGTCGTGTAAACAGAGACCTGATTTGATTCCATATGATTCCTTTCATATTTGATTCGATCCACGGCCAAGTACGCTGTATCGCTCTTAAGACCACGTTTTCCAGCTGGCACGAGAACGTTTCTGAGCACCGAGCGATTGTGTTCTCACTGATCGAAATGAACCAGACCTTGGGGTGAAGTGTTCTCAGAAATGGAAACAGCACACTGTCACATGAGTCTATAAGCTGCCGTGATTTTACGGACAGCGTGTGTGTTTTTGTAAGCTGAGGGGGCGAGGCGTGGCCGTTTTGTTGGAAATCCGACAGTGTAAGAACTGCTCTCACACGCTGTGCTTGTAGTGTGAATAAATGGTCGCTGCTTTATTTCTCCACACCTCCATACCGTCTCAGAGCTGAGACACTGTTTAGATTTCACGAATGCTTGGCCCGTGTTCAGGATGCGATGAGGATTTTGGTTTCTGTTGCACTCTAAAGCCTCAGTGATACATAAGAAACACCTCTGTGTATTAAGCGGTGTAAACATTCTGGCTACGTTGGCATGCTTTCAGTCGTTCGTGCTGTCTGTATGCATGAGGCATGTTCAAGTCAAACCAGGACTTTGAATGGTGCAGAATAATCTTTATTACTCTATATAAACCCCTGCCTCAATAATGCACTAATCCCAGTGTTTCACTAGTGCTTCGATACCATCAAGGTAGAACGTTTTCTCAGTACGCCCGAGCCATGATGAACGCTGGCCTCCCAGGATCTCCTTTAATGGTCCAGACATGAGGAAATCGTTTGGAGTGAGGTCAGTACTGTTTAGAGGACGTGACAGTAACTCCCAGTACAAGTGTCTTCCGCAAGTTGGCGACACGGATCAGGCGTTCCGTTCGTTTGAATGTTCATGGCGACGACTGCAGTGGGCTACGAGTCACCTCAGTCGGGTTCGTCATTCACGGACGCACAGCTATCTTTAAGATTTTGCACCCTTCAGATGTTTACTGCGGCTAACTTAACCTAAGAGTGCTATGCTTGGAGTCTTTTGTAAAAGTCTATTTGCAGAAATGTCGTTCCCGAGAAATTTCATCCAGTCCCAGTTTGACTCGAACACCATTTGTTAGAGATACAGTTCACTTTTCTTTAAAAAGGTCATTTATAAAGTCATCAGTAGATCATTTAATCCTAAAAAAAACCCACAAAGTATGCTGGAAGTTCCTCCACCTGCTCATCTGCTCACCACGAGTGGAAAAAAAAAGCGCGAGATGCAGCCAGGAACCCGCCTATCGCCCAGAATGCAGCGCTCAGCGTGAGCGCCGGGGCAATCTGTTTCTCAGGGACCTCCGCCAAGCTAATTCACATCACAGCCAGATTTTCAAATCTCAATACCCGACGCTTTTCCTGCTAGTGTTTACAGCTCTGCATTAAGTGTGTTCACATGCTGCATGTGAGCGCCAGGTTTGACCTCCTCATTATCTGTGAAACTCGACTGCGTTCGAAACGTTGCGTGAGGAATCATCAGGGCTGAGTAATTAGTGTGTTAGGGGAAAAAAACAAACATTTTGCAGTTTGGCCTTCACTTTGAAAAGTTTGCTGTTATACAAGCATTTTTTTTTCACCCTTATAACGAGCAGATACTGTACTCTCGGAAGAATCGCAGCGTTTCAGACGCAACATCTGATCAGCTCGAACTCAGACTAATCACAGACTCCATAAAGCTGAATAATAGGCCTGGAATTACGGTCAACTGTGTGTAACACTTTTTTTCCTGAATGCGTCACGTGTTGTCCTAGCACGTGTCTGAGTCGTGTTTGAGTCGTGTGTGTGTGTGTGTGTGTGTGTGTGTGTGTGTGTGTGTGTGTGTGTGTGTGTGTGTGCGCGCGCGAGAGAAATAACATTTCTGAGCTCCCTCATGTTCCCTCACAGCTGTCTGCTTATGTCTGCATGTGTGCGTGCATGAATGTGTGTGTGAATGCATGTGTGTTGGTCTGTACAGTGTTGGATACTGTAGATTTTTTTTGCTAGTTGGGGATTGGTGTGTGTGTGTGTGTGTCGGTCTGCCTATCTGTCTGTATCTTTGTGTGTAACACAGGTGTATGTCTGTATGCATGTGTACTGTGTGCTTGTGTGTGTTGGTACATGCAGTATGTTGGAGTCTTTTTTTCCCCCCTCATTCATAGCTGTGTATGTTTGTGTCTGTGAGACATATTTCTGTGTGCATCCTCACAGCTGTGTGCTTACAGTATATCTGTGTTCATCTATGTGTGTGTGTGTGTGTGTGTGTCTGCGTGCGTGCGTGTTGGTATATACAGCATGTTGGAGTCTGATTTTTTTGCTCCTATATTGCTGTGTGTGTGTGTGTGTGTGTGTGTGTGTGTGTGTGTGTGTGTGTGTGTGTGTGTGTGTGTGTGTGTGTGTGTGTGTGTGTGTGTGTGTGTCGGTCTGCCTATCTGTCTGTATCTTTGTGTGTAACACAGGTGTATGTCTGTATGCATGTGTACTGTGTGCTTGTGTGTGTTGGTACATGCAGTATGTTGGAGTCTTTTTCCCCCCTCATTCATAACTGTTTGTGTCTGTGAGACATATTTCTGTGTGCATCCTCACAGCTGTGTGCTTACAGTATATCTGTGTTCATCTATGTGTGTGTGTGTGTGTGTGTGTGTGTGTGTGTGTGTGTGTGTGTGTGTCTGCGTGCGTGCGTGTTGGTATATACAGCATGTTGGAGTCTGATTTTTTTGCTCCTATATTGCTCTGTGTGTGTGTGTGTGTGTGTGTGTGTGTGTGTGTGTGTGTGTGTGTGTGTGTGTGTGTGTGCGTGTGTGTGTGTGTTTGCGCGTTTTGGTATAAACGGTATGTTGGAGTTGGTTTTCTGGAGGTCCCTCACATAGGTTGTGCGCATGTGTGTATGTGTGGGAGTGTGTGTGTGGGTAC
>JAAGKR010009223.1:0-27485 GCA_011419295.1 Clarias macrocephalus | reverse complement strand
CATACAACATGTGTATGAGTATACAGTACAGACCAAAAGTTTGGACACCCCTTCTCATTCAGCGAGTTTTCTTTATCGTGTTCTTGATTGTGTTCTTTCTTGTGTTCTTTAGCCCAAACGCGTCTCTTCTGCTTGTTGCCTGTCCTTAGCAGTGGTTTCCTAGCAGATCTTCTACCATGAAGGCCTGATTCACACAGTCTCCTCTTAACAGTTGTTCTAGAGACGTGTCTGCTGCTAGAACTCTGTGTGCCATTGACCTGCTCTCTGATCTGAGCTGCTGTTAACCTGCGATTTCTGAGGCTGGTGACTCGGATGAACTTATCCTCCGCAGCAGAGGCGACTCTCGGTCTTCCTTTCCTGGGCCGGTCCGCATGTCAGCCAGTTTCTTTGTAGCGCTTGATGGTTTTTGTGACTGCACTTGGGGACACTTTCAAAGTTTTCCCAATTTTTCAGACTGACTGACCTTCATTTCTTAAAGTAATGATGCCACTCGTTTTTTTTCTTCACTTAGCTGCTTTTTTCTTGCCATAATACAAATTCAACCTCTTTGAATGAGAAGGTGTGTCCAAACTTTTGGCCTGTACTGTATGTTTTTAAAAAAAAATAAAGAATCTGAACATTTTTAGCTGTTTATTCAAAATGAATTGAGCATACAGTATGTATCAACGAGATTCACAGCAGGATCATAATCACTATATTTACATAGATGTAGGCAGTTGAGTATACAGCATTTCATGCAAAGAAAGAAAAAAAAACCTGGCAATAAAGTATTACGGAAAACATAAAACAAAAAACAAAAGCTACTGATAATTCCAACAAAAAGCAACCATGTGAACTAACTCGTAGTGTTTTATGTGGGATCGAGCCCTTAGAGATGTGACTGACAGAATCCACTCATGGAGGAGAAGAATAAGAAGTAGCTGGAGGAGATTCTGTCTCAGTATGAAGCGAGAAGCATTCGCTCAGAACTCTTCGTCTTGCCTCGTTCTCAAGAGAACCACCCACTGTTCTGGTCAACGCTGTTCCAGATTAGATACAGAACCGAGAGAAAGAAAATGATACAAAGAACAAAAAAAAAAAAAAAAAGAGGATCTAATAAAGGTATGAGCAGCTACAGTGTGATCAGAAATAAGTGAAGTTTGCACACTGTGAGGTTGGTGAGGCAACACTGGGGGTTGCGAGAATGAAGGTGCAGAGGCGGCTGCTAATACTGAAGGAAGGGGAAAAAACTGATTAGATTTCACACAACACTCGCACACACGCACGCACGGGGAGCGAAAAGAGACCCTGAGAGAGAGGGAAATAAATGAGTGAAATATCGAAAGTTAAAATGACTTTGTCACTCTTTATGGAGCAGGGAGAGAGCAGTGATACATCGGGTTCGCAATCGAATCCCAGTTCATTTTTGAGGCTGTTTGTGCTCGGCGGTAATCTTTGCTGTTGCTGATCTGGTTAATCTGTCTGTATTACTTGTCAATAATGTTAGGAAGTGTTGCTCAAATATATCAAAAATCCTGGTGCTGAACAGGGTGAAATCTTCAGTGCTCTCGTTGGAACAGATTTCAGACGGAGAAAAACTAAACGGCACCGACGAGTCTAGTTTATAACATCATTTATATGGCAGAGAGGGAAAAAATGTCATGAACAGATCTCGGGTATGATTAGATCTACTACACTCTTAGGCAGTGGTCGAATTGTAAAAACAAAACAAACAAAAAAAATCAAGGATTTTAAAAAAAAATACAATTTTAAATCAAAACTATCATTAGATCTTTTCCACGGCTTTCATCTGGGCAGGATCATAAGAGTAGAATAAAAATCTAGTTTAGTAAAAAACATTAGTAATGGAATAATTACATTTGGTCGTACTGTAGGTTTGTATGACTAAATGCACCAGTCGGTCTCTCTCACACTCTCTCTCACAAATCATCAAATTACTATTATGGCATTTAATAATCTTTTTTTTTTTTTTATCCTTTTGTACCCAAGTGTATGTAAAGCCACGACATCTTATGAAAAAACAAAACGTCTTCTTTAAATCGAGAAATTGGTTAAATAACTCATCATTAAAGCTGTCAGTCGTTTAGAAAACTCCAAATTGAATCCTTCGTTTCACCACGTCTTCGCTGAGAGGGTTTGTGCGTATGTACTGTATCATAGTATGATAAAATGCAAACAGCGCGAAAAATGCCGCATGAGCTCGTGAGCAGCGCATTACAATATTGGATTCTGATTGGTTAATCGTCAAAAATGGCGGGAAGTTGTGAGGAGAAACTGGGTGACCAGGTCCACAAATAACCTCGGCTGTATACAGTATTTATCCCTGAAAAGCAACAAATTTGCAGGTTAAAACACTTTTAAGATGGCGGGAGATAAGTACCATCTTAAATGTTCAAATGGAATCTAATCTTCGCCAGAGGCGCCATGTTTGTTTATATCATGCAAAACCTTTGGACTGAAACCTCTCGTTGCCCCCTACTGGACTCAGATGGCGTATGTGAACAAACGCGCTCAAGACGTTGCCAGTTGACGATGTGAACGCTTGGTATAACAGCAATGACATTTCCGGCCCTTATTTGGGTGAAGAACCAAGTAAGGACATTGTCACGTTTAAATAAATGTGCCTTAAACTTTATGCGTTTTTAAATTATTGGTTGTATAAATACTTTTTGGAAAAAGTTTTACCCCAGATGGGTGAGGAACCCTACATGGTAACTCATGGCAACTTGACTGGACTTGATTTGCAACATAAATATGACAACAATCAAACATTTAGAAAAAAAATGACAAAAGATTAAATCTGAATCAAAGAAAGGTCTCGGGTCTGTGTGCTTGGTGGGTTTCTTCCGGGTACTCCGGTTTCCTCCCACAGTCCAAAGACATGCAGATTAATCTAATTGCGAATGAATATGTGCATGTGCCCTATGATGGATTGGCACCTGGAGCCTATCCCAGGAGACTTAGGGCACAAGGCGGGGTACAATCTGGATGGGGTGCCCAATCGATCATCTGGCACACACACACACACACTCACAAACTCATAACTCATACACAATGGGTTATTTGGGAACACCAATCAGCCTAATAAGCCTGTCTTTGGACTGTGGGAGGATACCGGAGTACCTGGAGGAAACCCACCAAGCAAGGCAACAGTGCTAACCACTAAGCCACTGAGCTACCTTCCCCTGCGAACCTGAAAAGTATAAATGGTAGAGAAAATGAATCAATCAATCAATCAATCAATCAATCAATCAATCAATCAATCAATCAGTCGATCAATGGACTAAGCTCGGGTTTGGTTTCATTTCGCAAGTAAAACAAACTGTTAAAGGGGTTTTGCGTGGGAACGGGACTATAAACAAAGAGGAAAGATCCATGTTCTGTGCTGATGAATATTACGATGAAAAAAAAAAAGGCACAAATGTCATTTGCTCATACTTGTGGTAATTATTCCAAATAAAACCATGCCAACAGAATGCTGAATGAACTTCTCCACTGAAGAAAATCTCTTGAAAATACAATAGTGCTTCACAGTTTGCAAATGCAGCATGAGTCGACTGAGTAGAACAATAGAACAAATATCGAGCATGTACAACAATATATTATACATCGACTTGTTAACCTGAAGACCTGTTCAGGAAGCATGCAAACGTTCAAAGCACACATGGCTCCAGGAGCCCTCGGGCCCTCTTCTCAACATGAATCAACCAGTCCAGTCCATCTGGAATCGAACCAAGATCTAATCCAGTATGGTCCCAATGCTGTTGTTTTGTTCCTCACCTAAGTCCCAATTGCTGTGTTCAGACCTGATCCAATCAGCTACACAACCAAGAGGTGGTGAGTTCAATTCAACCAGACTAAATAAGGCAGTTACGAAAACACCCATGGGCTCCATCTACAGTAGCACACTCACATTCTTTATGTATACTATCAGAAAATGTTCCAAGTCTAATCATCTCAAGAACCCTTGAAGAACATTTTCTTACCCATACACTCTGAGAAAAAGTTCCTCTACTGCAGGGGTGTCAAACTCCGTTCCTGAAGGGCCGCAGACCCGCAGGGTTTTGTTCCAACCTCCTAACTGCTCCAACATATATGCCATGTAGTTTTCAAATAAGCCTTAATGATTTGATTAGGTGGATCAGGTGTTTTTAATTATGGTTGAAGCTAAACTTTGCAGGTCCTCGAGGGTTGGAACAAAAGCCTGCGGGTCTGCGGCCCTTCAGGAACGGAGTTTGACACCCCTGGTCTAAGGTAATGGAACAGTCAAAAGCAATTCTTTGCTTCCTAAAGATACCTGATCAGTGAATCAACAGCCTATTCCAGGAACACAAGTCATGAAGTGAGGACGGACCAGACTGGTTGGGACGCCGGCAAGCGCATCCATTATTTCAGAATTTGTTTTGCCTCAAAATAAGAGTTTGAATTTATGCCTCATATATACTGGAATACATTTATTTGGTATTTCTGTTCCTCAAGAGCCATGTGATCCGTTGGCATTGTGTATTTCTGCCGCCCGTCTAGGCACTGGATCCATCACAACCCTGAATAGGATTAAATATTTACTAAAGATACATAAAAGAACGATTCCTTAAAGACTCTGATGAAATGATTTGCCATTTTAATATGATAAAACAGGGATCTGCTTTGGAAGCTTTTATGAGAAGGAAATCCCCACGTACGTCCTTCAACCTGAAGCATTTTAAAATTGTATTTCTACTCCCCAGAAATTAATCCTGAATGTCAGTGAAGACATGGGTCATATTAGTGCTTTGACATTTCAGTTCCAACAACGGAGTAATGATATGGCCATACACACCAAACCCATGTCCGGCTAGCAGCCCAGAAGAGCTGTAAAGGGGCCTCTCTACTGGTTTGTCACACCCTTACTGCTGAAAATGAAATGGTGCCCAAAGCCAGCACTGACACGGGAACCTTTTTTTTTTGTATTTTTTTTACAAAAATATCTTGTAATGTCTACACTATGCCAAGAGTAGGTTGTAGGAACTTTGCTTCTGTGTGAATAAGGACGGAGATTTTTCTCTTGTCTAAGCACGCTAATTAGGAGGTGATTTGTCACAATGATGGCAAAGGTTTAAGAAGGGCCAAAAAAGGGAAATTCAGCTTTCAAAGCCACGAAGCGCAGACGATGCCATTACAGAGATTCTTCACTAGAGTGATTTCAAAGTGCCACTCCGATCCTTGTAGTTGTTTAACAGGCTCTCTCAAATCCAGCTAATATAATCCTCAATTCCCCAATGCTGCTACTTCACAGCCGGAAACTCTGGGTGTTTTGTGGTTTATAACCTATAAAGTTAAAAACGAATAATAAAGCGGTATTACACGAGAGGGAATGTTGTTGTACTGAATACAGTTCTACCTCGGCATACGGATTGAATCTGTTCAGTAGGCGAGTTCTTAAGCTGAAATTTCATATTGTGAAGCGCATTTTCCCATAGGAAATCATGTAAATTCAGATAATCCGTTGCACCCACCCAAAAATATTACCAATATCACCTAGAATAAAACTTTTATGCACATAAAACGATAAGAAATTTTAGAAAAGACATGTGAATAAAGTAAAATATGAAACAAGTAGACATTAAACCTCACTGAACCTTAATTTATGATTCCTCTTGGCTTTAAAAACCAAGGCTCCCTTTTCTTCTTGATAATATTCTTGGGACCCATGGTGCCATGTCTTCACTAAATCTAGCATAAAATGCAAAAAAAAAAAAAGAAAAAGTGTAAACTTGCTTTCTTTGGCTTTCCACTGATGCCTAAATGTTTAAAACTAAACTTTCCTGAGGATCTCATCAGGAAACGCCAACAACAGCCGTATTTCCCGTGGAAGCTAAACTCAGCTTAGGGTCAGCAAGGCCATGATCCAAACATTTTACTACGCCTTCACTGAAAGTGTTCTCACTTTTTGCTTCTTTTCCATTTGTTGGTTTTGTTCCATTAGTCTCCACAATAGAGCTCGTCTGCAGAACACAGTGTAGGTGTTTTCCATAATTATTGGACCACCTGCCAGAGGCCTCTCCACCCTCTGTGAGCAGCAGACATTGCGGTCAGCTGGCAGGATCTTACAACAACCCTCTCACGCCCTGTTCCCTGCATTCGAGTGGCTCCCATCAGGACGACAGCTGCGTTGCCCAAGCTGTGGAAGGAAAAAAAATAATGTTCCCAGGGTTGTTCAACTCCTCAACTCGCAACTGTCCTGGTCCATCCCTCCCCTCCCATCAACTCTGTAACCACCATTCTCCACATTGTAACACTCTTCCACCCCTTATTGTACAGTATAATGAAATTTAATTGGTAAGTCTTTTGGAATTATCAGCATTGCTTCTCAAATTCATTCAGCTTCACAATGTACCTTGTTGGGGCGTATACTTGTTGAGCAATTCAAACAAGCTCAGAAGAATCCCATTTGGCATATAGTTACATGGGATTATTTTTTTTCATGTGTGTTAAAATGCATTTGATTAAAATATTCTTAAGCTGGATGAGTTGCATGAACTCATCTCGATCCCACTCATTTTTATGGTCTGCCAGGGTAGTATGAATATTTAGTAATGCCTTTTGGCGTTGTCAGCGCACCGTCAGTCTTACAGGCATTTGTCAAGGCGGCACAAAAAGAATAGTACAGGGGGAGGAGAGGGAATATCATACAGAAGTGTACTGACAAGGAACATGTAGTAAATCCTTAAAGAATCAAGGTACTTTTTTTTCCTCTTGTGACCAGTCAAGCTCTACAACTCCGAAATCTTACATTCCAAAAAAGCTAAAAGTATTATATAACATATTCATTACTGTACATAAGAAGAACCAGGTTTCTCAGGTACCCTAGTTTAAAAGAAACACCTCCTGGATAATAGTCTGTATTTCAGCCTGGAGAAAAGATCATTATACAGATCCACAGCATCTATTTACTATTTACTCAGAGTGCGAGAGAGAAAAGGGTCTAGTGGATGTGAAATGGTAAAAAAAAAAAAAAAAAAAATCCACACCGCTTGAAGAGTCACAAAGATCCCAGAGGTTGTCTATCAATCTTTCATATTACACATCGTCTATACCACTTTATTCTGTATACAGGGCCGTGGGCGGGGTGGAGCCTATCCCAGAAGACTTGGGCATGGGGGCATGGGGCGGGGAACACTCTGGGTGTGCCCCGTAGGACGGGGTGCCAATTCATCACAGAGGTTCTCAATCTTTCAAATCAAATTCTCAACCTTGGGTTCATTAGCATCTTTGGCCCAGTTCTTAAAGGTGAGTCTGATACACTGGGCAAATACGCTCATGATGTTCATCTGATTAAAAGAATAGTTCACAGCTATTCACCCACCCTGAAACGTTCACAGCACTACACTTTTGAGGTTGTAGCTTTTCGGCTATGCACAGAACCCAGCAAGATGGCACAAAAAAAAAAAATCCCTTTCATTCACAATACAGGGATTATTTTTCAGGAGCTGAGACTTGGAAGATCACATGGAGGTCAACACCTTTGACATGCTAGCGATTAAACATATTAGAATGTAATTTTTTCACAGCGCCATTACTAGTTGTTTTTGTTTTTCTGTCTCGGCGATTAAACTTGTCTCTGTATTTCCCCATTAACTTTTTGCCTGTCTTTTGATTTTTGACGGTTTTTGGCCTCATATCAAAGAAAGAATGTTGTAAAATGGTTTACCCAATACAGTAAGTCCCCTGCATATAAATATTCAAGTTACGAACTTTCAAACACATTGGATCACATGACCTGCATACATGGTCATGTGCATGGCGCGTGCATTCTCTGGAAGTAAGAAAGAAGAGCAGCGGTAATGAAGCTGTTACAGCTAAGAAGGGCCGAGCGCTAACGACGGAGACAAAAGTAAAAATAATTATGGAGAGAATGGAGTGAGGTGAAAAGATGGCAGATGTTGCTTGTTCTATTAACTTGAATCTGCATGTTTAGAAAGAACACTGCACTGTAATGTACCGTGTATAGCCAATAGTGTTAGCACCCTAGTATCTAGGTGATGTTTGTTAGACTTACGAACAAATTGGACTTACGAACAAACTCTTGGAACAGAACTCGTTCCTATGTAGGGGATTTAATGTACTTTAAAAATTTCTGCTAAACTGCAGAACAATGTTTAACCTCATACGCTTTTATCCAAAGCAACTTACAGCTGAGACCAGATACACCGGACTAGTTGAGAGTTAAGAGCTTTGCTCATGGGCCAAACAGTGGCAGCTTGCTGGTGCTGAGATTTGAATTGATGATCAATAATCCAGTAGCCCAATGACTTAAGTACTGACCTACCACTGCCTATAGTCTTAACCTCTGAAACAAGTAATTTCAGCCAGAACCCTCCCTATATGTTATAGTACAGAGAAAATAAAATGAGAAGGGAACAGAAATAAAGCAAGACATGGTGAAAGAAAGCATGAAAAGAGCATCGACAGAGAGAAAAACACAGAGCGAGAGAGAGAGAGAGCATGGTGAACGAGAGGAAGCCCATATAGCATTTTGAGTGTTATCACCTTGGTTCAGTGCTCAGGATGAGATTACGTGGTGTCTGTTGCTTCCCCTGAATCCTAAGAGAGTTCAAAGCAGGGATTAAATCAGAGATAAGAAGTTAGAACAGACAGGTCTACAAAAACGCAAAGGAAGAGACGACTACAGCTAATTCATATTTTCCATGAAGTATTCTGCATGTTTTAGTCTGCGAGTGCTGAACCATTTGACGTTCAGGTCTAGAGAGGTTCATGCAGGGTTTAGTGTGGTGGAGCTTCTCCATGACCTGGGAATAATCCGGAATAAGGGAAGAATTACACAAAGCGTAAAATTACAAATTAACCTGTGAGTTCTTGAACAAAGAATAGAGAATGTTTTATTAATAGGAAAAAAAACAAGACTTTTGACAAGGAAATGACGAACACATTGGGGAAAAAGTGATGATGAGGTGAAGCTGGAGAACCAGGAAATTCTGTAACGGCTCCTAAGGTTTCAACTCTGCTTCAGGTTTTTCCATCATATCCCATCAGCGTGTGTGTGTGTGTGTGTGTGTGTGTTTGACGAGTCTTTTATCAATGATGGTGTCCAAATCATGACTGTCTGCTTTCTATTCTCATTCACAAATCAAACCATTGTGTTTTACGTCCCTCATTTGTTGTATTGCTCCGTGTCAGCTTAGAAGGATGATTCACTTGATACTAAAAATGTAATCACCACTGATCACTGAGTCGCTACTTTCCTCTGGAGCGACATGTATACCTTCTCCAAAGTGCACACATATGCGTATAAACACACACACACACACACACACACACACACACACACACACACACACACACACACACACACACACACACACAAATCTATATTCCTACCGCATGATTTGAATGACACTTGGCTTATGAGACGCCGCGTCTCCGATTGCCCTGAGGTTTGACAGCGCTGCAGTGTAATTTACGACGCACCATGCGGACCACACAGCACACATCTTGTTTATGCGCGTTTCACGATCTACAACATGGCAATAAAGAACATGGAGAGGCAGGGTGGGGGGAAAAAAAAGAGAAAAAACCCAGAAGCTGCCAGGCTCTACATTGCGGCCGACAGCTTGATGCCGTAGTTGTCCTGTGAAATACAACAAAGCGTTACAGCTATAACAATGGTAGTACATCTTTGTTGATATATAGTTGCTTTTTTGAAGGGGTGTTTCTTTGAACTGCAGGTGAATAGAAGATTGACCACAGTGTACAGATATACAGTATATACATTATTATGTATAAATGTTATGTATTCATACTCCTTGATTTTTGTCACGTTACAACCAGAAGCGTAAATATATTTAACCGTGATTTTGATGTGTTGGACCATAATTGTGAAGTGGAAGAAAAATGCATTGGTACATGGTTTTCAAAATTGTCTTTTACAAATAAATATCTGAAACGTGTGCCGCGCATTTATATTCAGTCTCCCTTGGACAATACTTTGTAGAACCACCTTTCACTGCAATTCCAGCTGCAAGTCTTTTGGGGTGTGTCTCTACCAGCTTTGCACATCTGGAGAGTGAAATGTTTGCCCATTCTGCTTTGCAAAACAGCTCAGACTCAGTCAAGTTGGAGGAAGAGCAGCAATTTTCAAATCTTGGCACAGATTTTCAATTGGATTTAGGTCGGAACTTAATCTGGACTTCTAATACATGAATATGCTTTGATCTAAACCATTGCATTGTAGCTCTGACTGTATGTTTACGGTCATTGCTTTACAGAACAGCTGTATTTACACTGAGATTAAATTACACACAGGTGGACTCTATTTACTAATGAGGTGACTTCTGAAGGCAGTTGGTTCCACTAGATTTTAGTCAGAGGGATCAGAATAAAGAGGGTTGAATACAAATGCACGCCACACTCTTCAGATATTTATTTATGAAATATAAAAACTTAACATTACAAAATGTCAAAATGTGGAAAAGTTCAAAAGGTGTGAACACTCACTCATCTCATCGTCTATACGGCTTAATCCTGTATTCAGGGCCACGGGGGGCCCGGAGCCTATCCCAGGAGACTTAGGGCACAAGGCGGGGTACACCCTGTACAGGGTGCCAATCCATCACAGGGCACACACACACACACACACACACACACTCATTCCTACACTATGAGCAATTTGGGAACGCCAATTAGCCTAACCTACATGTCTTTGGACTGTGGGAGGAAACCCACCAAGCACGGGGAGAACATACAAAATCCATGCACACAGAGATGGGAATTGAACCTGGCCGGGAATCGAACCCGGACCCTGGAGGTGCACTCCGACAGTGCTAACCACTACGCCACCGTACCAGTGGGTGTGAATACTGTTGCGATATATGCAGTTCTGAAGGCAAAATTGGGTCCAACCCAGTACTTGCACATTGCGAGTACTTGGTTGGACCCAATTTTGCCTTCAGAACTGCCTTTATTCTTCATAAAATAGATTCTACAAGACGCTAGAAACGTTCCTTGGAGATTTTGGTCCATGAGAGCATCGCAGAGTCTCTGCAGATTTGTCTGCTGCACATCCATGATGTGAATCTTCTGCTCCACCACACCGCGAGGGTGATCTACTGGATTGAGATCTGGTGATTGTGGAGACATTTGCGTCCAGTGACCTCAGGGTCATGTTCAAGAAACCGGTTTGAGATGATTTTCAGCTTTGTGACATGGTGCCTTATCCTGTGGTTGTAACGGGATGGACACGGACACCAACCCTACTCAGGTAGGCTGTGGAATTTAAATCATGCTCAATTGGTACCAAGGGACCCAAAGTGTGCCAATAAAATCTCCAGCACACCATGACCACCAGTCTGAACTGTTGACACATGGCTGGATGGATCCATGCGTCCATGTTGTTTGTGCCAAATTCTGACCGTAGCACCGGAACCTCTCAGCAGAAATCGAGACTCATCGGACCAGGCACCAATATTTTATTTAATTTTTTTTTCAAATTTTGGTGAACCCATACAAGTTGTAGCCTCAGTTTGTAGACCAGGAATACATCTGGGATGGGATTCTTAATGGCTCTATGAGCAATTTGGCGTATAGAACTACTTCCATGATTTTGGGAGGTGAAAGCAAAGCCTACAGTGACACAAGAAGAACATGTGAAACACGGTACACGTCTGTACGGTAATCTGAGTTCAGGATCAAACAAGTGATCCAAGAATGGTAAGACGGCAGCCCACTGATTTTTAATTTTAGTTAAGCTCTTGATGTCCATACCTCGAGTGCCAGGCGAGGAAGTCAGAACCAGAACCAGAACTAGAACCAGAACAATCTGGCTTTAAAAGTGGTTACCGTCGAGCTGGACTTGTGTCCATGAATACTCTTATAGACCTCTATAGTTGGTGGTGTGAGGACACAAAGGATTGACCTGCCTATACTACACTTCATACAACAGCACACAATAGTGGATTCATAAAGCACTGGGACAACAGAGAAAGCACAAAGCTTTATCTCTAATCAGAGAATTGAAAGCATGCTGCCTCCCTTTCATTCTCTCTCTCTCTCTCTCTCTCTCTCTCTCTCTCTCTCTCTCTGTCTCTCTCTGTCTATTTAAATGTCCTCCTACGGCTCATAATAAGAGCCCCTTGCCTTTCTGTCTCAGGCTCTGAAAATGACTTTCCCCTCACAAAACATAGAATGAAAGACAATAAATCAAACAGCTATTCCTACCACGCGTCATTATTTCGTCCGGTGCCAAAGTGACACGGATTTGAAATGAAAAAAAAAAAAAAAAAAAAGACATCCGTGCGAAATTCATCTGATCCGAATCTGAGCATCTTTTTTTTTTTTTTTTTCCCAGTCAGGTGAAAATAGAGGAAGTGTTATCAGTGTTATCAGGCTGCACATGTCGACAGCGACGAGCCGGTCGAGCCGGTGGAGAGACGCTCTACAGTATATTTGTCATGTCCCCGCGTGGTGCAGCCTCTCACGAGTATCAGTTTTTAGCTGGAATCGTTGCAATCTGGTTGTCGACGCGGTTAGTCTGATGTTCTGTATAATATTCACAGATTTCTTTTAGGCTTTTTAATTTTGCACAAACCTTTGTGATGTAGGCGTCCAATAATCCTGCATACAGTCCAGTCTGAATTCAGGGTTTAAAAAAAAAAAAAAAAAAAAAACACAATAAAGTAATGAAGAATAGTGAATTCGATCCTCGTAGCTAGCTAATTAGCTGTCAATACATAAGAAATAAAATCCTTGAGTGTGTTCTAGGAGGAAGAACCAACGACAGGATGGTGTAACGCGGTAGGAATCACTATTCCGCCTCTTTTCCAATGTTGACCCACTCTGAAGTGGTTCATTCGTCTTAAATCACAGCAAATTTCCAACAATGGCATTTATTTATTTATTTGTTTGTTTGTTTGTGGTGCTTTTTGTTTACAGTTTATAGTTACTGTATAATTAATTTTTCTAGAATGTCTGCAAAACAAGTTATTACTCATAACACCCACACCAGTGCGCATATTTATTTCTCCTTCGTGAAGTTAATACGACACTTCGACGATAAAAAATGTTCTAGTGTGATATTATACTAACGGTGTTCGAGTCAAACTGGGACTTGTGATGAAAATTCTGGGGAATGAAGGCGTAAAAGCGACTGATATTTACCGAAGGCTTCAAGCACGGTATGCGGATGATACTCACAGCCGACCTCGCTCCAAGCCATTTCCACTTGTTTGGGAGATTAAAGGAGTTCCTGGGAGGCCGGCGTTTCAGACGTAAGCAGGCAGTGCTGATGGTGCTGATGGTGCACTAGTGAAACACTGGGATAAGCGCGTTAGTGTAGCAGGAGATTATATAGAGAAAGAAAGGTTTGGTTTCTTACTCTCACGACTGTGTCCTGGTATTCCAGCATGACCAGCGTGAGCTATCAGATTGTACATAATCCTCAGTGGGCTAACTCGCTCTGCCAGCAAACCAGAAAGCTGTGAGTTCAAATCACTGTACTGCTGAGAGCCTTGATTGGGTTCTCGAGCGTAACCTGTAACCCCGAACTTCTCAGCTGTACAGTAACTTCGACCTGTGTTCCGCTTCACTGCTGTCGTTTTTTTTCCCTTTCTGTCTTGCAGGGCTCAGCGTTTCTGTGTGTGTGTGTGTGTGTGTGTGTGTGTGTGTGTGTGTGTGTGTGTGTGTGTGTGTGTGTGTGTGGAGAGGGTTGTGAGAACACATCTCACTTCACAGCAATCTAACAGGGTGGTTCAGGATCACGTCAATTACATGACTTCCTCCTGGAATTCTCTCAGCATGGTACATCTCTCTCTCTCTCTCTCTCTCTCTCTCTCTCCTTCGCTCTCAAACACACACGGACACACCGGCAGTTATGGAAGCTTGCGGCTATTTTTTTTTCTTCCGTTTTATTAACATCCAAACACTATGGGTTTGTACCAGAAGTAACAATTTATATGAAGTGATAAAAAAACTTTAGGAATAAAAGATAAGGAAGGCGCAGTGCTGCCAGAAAGCTCCTGTTAAGCCCTTGAGTAATCCGCAGCCCTCTTAGATACATCATGTACAGAGGAAGAATATTGAATCTGAAAAGAAAAAAAGTCACCCTGGAATTTGTTCGGGAAGTCCATGAGTTCACTCTTCCACAAAATTGCTCTCAACCCGCTATACGCAACGGAAACGTCTAACATCCTTCCTCGTCTTTTTCTTTACTCCCGTCTGATCCAGACCTCATCCTGATCCAGACCTCATCCTGATCCAAATCTCAACCTGATCCAAATCTCATCCTGATCCAGACCTCATCCTGATCCAGACCTCATCCTGATCCAAATCTCATCCTGATCCAGACCTCATCCTGATCCAGACCTTATCCTGATCCAAATCTCATCCTGATCCAAATCTCATCCTGATCCAGACCTCATCCTGATCCAGACCTTATCCTGATCCAAATCTCATCCTGATCCAGACCTCATCCTGATCCAGACCTCATCCTGATCCAAACCTCATCCTGATCCAAATCTCATCCTGATCCAGACCTCATCCCGATTCACAAAGTCACAGGAAACATGTTGTAAGTTTCATCGAACTGATCAGCACCTACACTTATCCTCCCTTATTTTCACTACTAGCGTAAGTACTTGTCATTGGCGGTTAAAGAGTTTGTAGAAAGAGTTAAAGGGTTAAAGCTAACAATAATCTGCTGATCTTTAATGTAATCAGTGATATTATTATTATTATTATTATTGTTGTTGTTGTTATTATTGTTATTATTATTTGAGGTTGAAGTCCACGTACATGTCTGTGTGTCTCTCTGTCTAACTTATTAATACACAGAAATCACATTCTGTAAGGTCGAGTATCTGACGCCTTGTTTACACTAAGTTGTACTTCTTTGGTGCTCAGAAAAATACACTCCCTGTCCAGTAATCGGAGAGAATCACAGATGAGAAATGGAAAAAGTCGATCAGATAAAGACTCCAGCATGTTAAAATTCACTTATACCACGTCAGCGCTGTTATTTCAGCCAAAGTGAAAATATGAACTAATCCCAGTAAAAATATTCACTTCATCTTTTCTAATTAATATCTATTGGTGCAGGTGTTTGTTTACATTGAGACAGCAGCGCATTAGTAGATTATTTTAAAGTAGATTATTAAATCCCACACATAACTGTTCATAACATCACTTTTACTCCACATTTTGATTTCATTCATGGCGTAAGGTTTAACTTCATGCATAACAAAGTTACAAAATCAGACAGACAGACAGACAGACAGGAACAGACAGTAAATTTGTTTTCGGTTTTTCCAACAAAGAAAACGTAAAGATATCATTGAAAAAGTGAGTTCTGACCAATGTCCAAACACAATCTTTCTTTTATTTATATAAATCAACCTATGATTGGCTCTTATAATTTATAACTGAGATTTGAGATCTTTTTTTTCTTCATCTAGTCTGTGGACACAAATCAGCCTAAGAATCCACAGAATGTATGTGTGAGAAACCACATTTGGTTTCCTGCGAGACGCTGGTGTTCATACTTCATAATCAGAAAAGTCAAGTCTTGACGGCACTTTTTGTACTTCTATGGCAAGACGGATTTAGAGCGACACTAAACCGAGGGAACAGTCTGAGCTATGAGTTTATTAGCTACTATAAATATATAACTAATAAACGGCGGCTCGGTGTATATTATATTTAATATTTCTCTTGGTGTAAGTTTACTCAACAGCATTCAACAAATAAATACTGTCATGGTTTCTCCTGTATCATGTACTTTTGTTTCTGATTTGGTCGTGTGGTTTGTTGACTCTATGTGTTTGGATATTGTGTGTATTTTGTTCTGATTGGTTTTTGTGGATTTATACCCTGTTGTTCTGATCGTTGTATTGTTATGAAATCATAAAGGTTTAGTAACTAGTAATAGTAATAGAAGTTGATGTGGAAGAATTAGTATTAGTAGTAAATATTGTGAGGTGGCACAGTGGTTTGGTGATTAGCACTGCAGGGGTGGATGTTGGGCTTCCTTCAGTTCTCACCTCTGATCCTGCGTGTGCGTGTGTGTTTGTAGTTTGCAGGTTGTCCTTTTGCATGGTGGGTTTCTCCTACAGTCCAAAGACATGCACAGTGTTAGCACCCCATGCTCAGGTGTGTTCAGAATTGTTCCCGAAGTTTCCCTTAGACAGGCCCAAGCAACTCTCTACAGAAGACTGTGTGAAGTCAGAAGTCAGCAAGCCACTGGTGAACTATTTGGTTTGCATGTTTAAAATTCTTTTTTTTAATGAAAGACATGAAATCTGCTTTTTATACTAACTAAGGCTACTGTATTATAAACTGATCCTGGATTATTCTCAAGGTAGCACAGTGGCTTAGTGGTTAGCAATGTAGTCTTGCATCTCTGGGGTCCAGGTTCGATTCCCACCTTAGGGTCTGTGTGCATGGGGTTTGCATGTTCTCCCTGTTTGCTTGGTGGCTTTCCTCCAGGTGCTCCGGTTTCCTCCCACAATCCAAAACCATGCAGATTAGGTTAATTGGTGTTCTAAAATTGCCCGTAGTGTGTGTGTGTGTGTGTGTGTGTGCCTTGTGATGGATTGGCACCCTGTCCAGGATATAGTGATACAGGATAAAGTGATGTAGACGATGAGTCCTCTGACCCCTCCTTTATTCTATAACCATGATTTCTGGATTGCATCTAATTGCAAATGCATTTTAGAAAAATAATAATGAAAAAAAAAAAAACAATAATGTAAAAATAAAACCGCACGCACCAGGTAAGAGCTGCAGCCAGAATGATCTCTTACTTTCCATCTCTTGCTCTCTAGCATCCCTAAATATGATTATTTATCAGTTTCCTACTCATTTCTTTCTGCGCTTCTCAGTATTTTTCCATTTTAGACCTGATGACTGCGAATGTGCAGCGTTCGGGGCACCATTTCACCTTCCCTCAACTGCACTTTAAGTCTCTTCAGAGCCATTCATGCCATGATAATTAACTTAATGTGGAGCCAACATCAAAAAGAAAAAAAAAAGCCTCAGCCCAGGCGATGGCAAACATAAAAGTTCCCAGATCTACTAAATCTCTTACTAATTATTAGTAAGCTTTTTTTATTTAAAATTTTTTTTTGGATAATACGAAATGGAATTCCTGCTGTTCTGAGATCAGTTCTGTACTGCGTATCCAAGACGAAAGCTCCCCAGTTCGAGGGTCAATTACTGATTTCGATCGGTTCGTTACATCGATCAGCGGCGTCTTTTCATATCTGTCCGAATGCATGAACAAGCTCAAGCCAGTGAAAATAATCAGTTTCGTATGATCAGACAGCGAAAAATAAAAAGAAGGACCGAGCTTGGAAAGTCAATATCAATCTTACTGCCTCTCTCTTTTTCTCATTTCTCTTAATCTGACCGCTTTTTTTTCTTCCTTCTTTCTCTTTTTTGTCATTTCTATCCTTCAGTGGCTTCATCTTCTTCCATCTGGCTCTAATTGGGGATGTTTCTCAGTCTCAGCAAGCGAACAGCTCTGGCTGTGGGCATAAACTGCCGCACAGAGATAAAGACGGAGAGAAAGGGAAAAGAACGAGAGAACAAGGACTAAAAGGCTCTCAAGATATCAGCTCTTCAGGGTTCGAGGAGTACAAAGCCTGGTACGTGTCCACAACAACCTGATGGAATATTTCTTTATTTCTTTATTGTAGCAGCACCACCAGCACCACCAACACCACCATCAGGTCCACTCAACTGAGCCAAAAAGCTTTATTCTCTGTGGAACCCAATTTCCAAGAATTACTGCTTTAATATCCTGGAAATTATATATATATATTCTTACACAATAAGCAAGATGTTTATTCTCACACATTTGCAAAATTGAACCCTTTTTTCTTTCTTTTTGCTTTTTTGTTTTTTTTTCCCCCAGACGCATGTATTTTTTTTTTTCTCAACACAGAACAATTGGAAACATGCCATTAAAATGGCATAAAACAAACACACACTACAGGAAATTTTCACCAAAACACAACTCTGAGTCCACTCTAACACAGTGCCCGTATACCAGGTGTAAATGGAGAGGTCATAGTCAGACGTGTTGTGTCCTTGTTGCAGTTTGTTTGTTCCTTTCTAATGTGGGATGGCAGTATTTTCTGGGGTGGTTCAGATTCCAGAATCAGTGGAATGTGTAGCGTGTAGTTCTCGCTTCCCCCGACCTTCTGAAAGTCATCTTTAAAAGATGCTGCAAGGTTTGCTTCTATTTATTTATTTATTTATTTATTATTATTATTATTTTAAATACATAAATTCTGTTATAGACAAATAGATGGATGATGGTGTGCGGTGGTGTGGCTCAATAATAAAATAAAATAAAAAACATTCTATATTATTTGATTGTACTGATATCCAACAGGTAGTGGTTTGGTATGTTGCTAACAAGCCCCACTAACTTATGGTTAATATTAATGTATATAACTGATGTGATCAGGTGGGAAGACTTCAATTTAAGATGGATTCTTTTATTTCTTATTTTTTTGGAGAGGGGTGGTACTACTTTACTTCTGACTGCCAAAAGATGTGCGATTCTGAAGACTCCTCCTTCTATTATTATTAGTGTACCGCTAATTTTCTACTCCTAACTACTGCCACTTGTGCTATGCATGATTACTACTAACTACTACTATTACTACTACTACTCATTACAACCATTACAAACCATACAAATTATTTCTCCCACTAATACTACTATTAGTGCAGTAATACTGCTAATAACGATTACTACTACTGCTGCTACTATAAATTACAAACTACTACTACTATTATGATTATTATGACCTCTACTATTACTTCCACCACCACCACTAACAACCTACCATTACAATGACAACTACTAGTTTCTAGTCCTACTACCTGTGAATTTCCTTCACCTTATCTTATCTTATCTTATCTTATCTTATCTTATCTTATCTTATCTTATCTTATCTTATCTTATTACTCCAACTTCCACGGGTATTACCTACTACTGCCATTAATTAATACTAGTACTAGTACTACTAATTATACAACCAGTACTACTACTAACTTCTATTCTTACTTCTATTAGTAATATTACACTACTATTACAGCCACCTGCAACTGCAACTACAACAAATAACTACCCATATTACAGTGACTACTCATATTACCACCACCACAACTATTACTACAATAATAATAATAATAATAATAATAATAATAATAATAAAATAAAATATATGATATAATAATGTATACGCAATGTTATTTTTTTACCATGTCAAATTATGAAATAGTTAAGAATCTATTTATTTAAATGCAAGAACTATGCTCTGGGTACAAATAAAGTGAATCCACTTTAGGCCATTATGCTTTAAACAAGTAAGACTGTCTAAAGTGATGATTTGCATTGACACCAGCACTCCACTATGAACTCATTGCTAGTTATATGATGTGCAAGAGCTACTATGCGCTTCCTGGAGGTTTTTCATGACGATTCTGGACCACAGCCCGGCAGTGAAGCAATGATTTTGGGGGTCGGTCCTCCATTAGCCCTTGTGTGCTGTAATATGTTCAGCATCAGTGGATTCAATCAGATCCCACTGATCCTCTCGGAGGGAGATGCAAATTGCCAGTCAGTATGAATTGTCACTCTGTGTCTTTCTTTTTGAAATGTTCCCTTTTTCCTTTTTTCCTACTTGGCTTTTTCTTTCTATTTCTAAAGCTACTTCAGGAGCAGTGACGCCACAAAACTAGCCGGAGGAATGAAACACGACGCAGTTCGCTCGGCACATTTAAATGAAGCGATGTTTAAAGACTATCCTTGGTGTATCTCGGTTAGTGATCAGCGATGTACTAATGACCTAATTGATTTATGGAGTGAATGCCTCCTCTAAAATCTTACACACTCCTTTGGCCTCCAGATTTATTCTGATTAACCTCAATTTCCCTCGACTTTCATGTAGAGACAGTGTGACTAACCTGGATTAACGGTGGGAGTCAAATAGAAATTAGTCATTTCCACCCATTTTCCTGCTTGATAGAAATAACTGCAGACATACGGCCATAACAAGGCAGGATTTATTACATTCATCCTCTTCGAATCTTTAAAACGCATAAGACTTGAGCGACTGAGTTCTACCGAAATAATCATGGAACAGGAGAACTACTACAGTACGTCTCCTATATATATATACATATACGAACACGAGTTACAAACTTTAGAAGATACGGGCATGCATTTTAAAGTTAGATCAGATGTCCGGTGTACATCGTCATCGTGCGTGCAGCGTGCATCCTCTGCAAGTGCAGTACAAGCTCAGGATGTCTGGAAGCAAGCGTACAGTATGAATCTGGTACTGCTAAGAAGCACCAAGAAATAATGCTGGAGACAAAAGTGAAAATAATGGATCGAGGTGGAAAGATGGCAGACTTTGCTCGTTCTTTAAACATGAATCATTCAACCACTGGCACGATCCTAAAGAACACTGTACTGTAATATAATGTGTATAGCCTTTTGTGTTAGCATCCTAGTGCCTAGACAATGTTTGTTGGACTTACGAACAAATCGGACTTATGAACGAGCTCTTGGAATGTAACTCGTTTGTAAGTAGGAGACTTACTATACTTATTATTACTGCTATGGTTAATACTACCATTATGATTACTACAACCACTATTAGTCTACTATTACTAATACTACGCTACCTCCATCACTAGTACTATTCATCCTAAATACTGCCACGACTACTAATACTATCATGATTACTAAAACCACTACTGTAAATACGGTTCTTACTATTACTACAACTACCTCCACCAGCACCACTACTACTATTAGTACTAGTACAATCACTAATACTTTCATGACCACTGCTCTTACTTACTACCAGAGGTGGGTAGTAACGGGTTACATTTACTTGAGTAACTTTTTGAAAAAGTTACTGCACCATACTTTTTACTTTTACTTGAGTAGATTTGTGAAGAAGAAACGCTACTCGTACTCCGCTACATTCGGGTTACACTCGACTCGTTACTTTTCATATCATTTATTCTCCACTTGCAGCTGGTGGATCTACTGCATTACTGTTTCACCAATCAGACGCAGCAACAATAATTACATGATTCTGTTTGACCAATCAGCAACATGTAGTCACATGAACACACACTGGCAGCATAGCGGGGGGAAAAAATCTTCAGCCGTGTTAAACAGGGAATGAAAACATGGTATAATAATTAAACATTAATTATTAAACAAAAGCATAATAATAAAATTAGCAGAGGCATCTGTATTGAACAGAAGAGGATGAAAACCCCTGGCCGACTCCTGGGTTTTGCATGAAAATAGAAAGGCGCGAGTGTGACGAAGTTACCAGAAGAACTCGTATTCTCCAGCAGGCTCAGTAAAACCTAACAGCTGTTTTACTTAGAATCCTGCACACATCTGTATCGAACACTACCGCTTATGTTCAAGCAAAGATTTTCCACATCAAATACTGACCGTTTATTGTTTATGTTATTACTTAGTGCTTTTATAGAAGTTTCTTTTAATGTAGAAATGTTTCCTAAAGCATCATTGCATCTGGCTTTTGTTTGGATGTTCCCAAGACTTTTGCACAGTGCTGTAAATAAAACAGCTGTTAGGTTTTACTGAGTGTGCTGGAGAATACGAGCTCTTTTGGTTACTTCGTCACACTCGCTCCTTTCTATTTTCATGCAATTTTATGCAAAACCCAGGAGTCGACGTTATTGATTTTTTTTTTCCATCTGAAAACTGGTCTGTCATGTAAAATGTCGCTTTCTTTACAGGCAGGCAAATATTCATCTGTACTGTTATTTATTCATTAATTTTAGTGTGGGAACTTTTTAATTTTTGTAGGGAACGGTCTTGTACATAATAATGTAGGCATAATAAACTTATATAACAAAATTTGTACTACAGATAATACGGCGCCTAAGACTTTTGCACAGTACTGTGTATATATACTGTATATATATCATAATAATATATAATTATTATAATTTAAAAAAAAAATCAAACATTACGATTGAAACAGAGTAGTCTTTTCACCAAATACTTTTTTTTTTTTTACTTCTACTTGAGTAATATTATTTTAAAGTACAGCTACTCTTACTTGAGTATATTTTTTGGCTACTCCACCCCCCTCTGCTTACTACTACTAATTACTGCTAGTACTACTACACAGACTATTAACAAAGTTTATGACAATCATCCTCAGGATATCTTGACAACTAATAAGACTTGTATATAGGGCAGATCAAATCAAATTAAATGAAATAAATAAATAAATAAATAAATAAATAAATAAAAATAGCACATCGCTCCTGTTTGTCTGCCTATTTATCAATTTCTTTCATTGCCTATGGGGATGTATACAAACACTGTTGCAGTGGAAAATACAGGAAATACATAAATCAAATAAACAAAGTCTGGAAAAGACTGAGAACGTGTGCCTTTCATGTCCTACCTTCTGTTTCTAATCCCTCCTCCCTCTGTCTCTTGCTTTATCAGGTCTCCTGTCACAAGCCTAAGGGGGAATTTAACAACAATCTGTCTGCGGTGTTCTGTTCAGATATGGTTTTTAATGTTTGAGATACGAGGATAAATACAGGTAACTCATAGATTAGACGTGGAACATGTGATAAATGATGACGGGAAAGGATGCAGGCGTGGAGGAGCAGGTCCTACTAGAACGGGAGTTTGAGTATACGGTATACGGCTCCTGATTTTTCCAACAGTGACGTAATTCATAGGGCCAACATGGGCGGAGCTTAAGACACATCTGATGAATGAATTGCGAATCACCATATTCATAGCATAGTTAGTTACTTGTCGTTTTTTTATTACAAGAGGCTTTCAAATGGAACCAGGACTTTTGATTGTGCAGAATAACAGAACAGGGTTATGAGAGTTGAAAACTCCCTTTATTCCTCTATATAATCCCCTGCTACACTAATGCACTTATCCCAGTGTTTCACTAGCGCTTGGACACCATCAAGGTAGAAATTTTGTACTGTGGCAAAATATCAATCGCTTTTACGCCTTCATTCACCAGAAATTTCATCACAAGTCCCGGCTTGACCTGAATGGCCCCTTGTAGCATGATAATAAATCTCACCAGGTGTCCACTGCTAAAGAGATAAGATTAGCGTTAGCAACAGTTGGCTAACGGGTAGAAAATACGCCAATGTCACTGTGTGATACTTAACAGAACTTTTTCAAAATATACAATAGTCTTTATGATTCGATGTTTAGTATCATCATGAAAAATGTTGCGTTTTACAAATGGAAATAATATTTACATTAAAATGTAAAAACAGGGGAAAAAAATGCCAATCAGGTACCAATATGCAGCTGTCCGTGTAAAGAAAGCAATGATACCGTGATATTCTCAGAAAGAAACATATAATGTATAGTAATACTTTAATCACTATAATATTGTCATATCTCTTATGCGAATTAGTAAGATGCAAAACTTTCCACATGGCTGCAGTTCAGTAGTTAGCAGGATCAGGTAAACAACAAAACAATGCTGGTAAGCAATGTAAACATATAATCATAATAATTACCAGCATTTTAGTGGAGAGATGAGAGATCAAGATACGACTGGCTCATAAAAAAATACCTTAAGCTTCTCTTTTGTTGCTGCCAGAAACTTGCTATATGGTAAAGTCAGGGCAGTATCGATGTTCATTTTGCTCTAAACCCTTGTTCAGAGGGTAATATTATATTAGGGTAATGTAATATTAACTTATAGTATGTGAAAGATATCATAATCGAGACAACAACTACAAAAAAAGCGTAGCAAATGAAATATTCTAGAATCCAGCAAAACATATCTATAATTTCTTAATAATATTTTCTTTATCATTTTGCCAGTTTTTTGGAATTAATTTCATAAAAGACGCTAAATTATCTGACATTTTTGCTTGCAATTTTAGTTTGACTAGAAATAACTCTAATAATCTCGTATTTGGTTTGTTGTAAACTTATTTTAAGAAATTATGAATACAACGGTACCTCCTTGTATCCATCCTGGAGGCGAGTTCTTAAGATGAAATTTCGTATTGCAAAACGCATTTTCCCATAGAAAATAATGTAAATGCAGATAATCCGTTCCAGCCACACACAAATATTACCAATTTCCAACACTATAATCATTTTTTTAAATAAAAATTTTTCTAAATACAATCAGAACATTTATAAAACGTCGTGCAAATTAAGTAATATACGAAATATTTTATTTAATTTATGATTCCTCTTGGCACCGGCTGCTTTAAAAACCAAACTGAAAGTGGCTCCCTTTTCTCCTTGCTACCGTCAATGCTAACATTCTTGGGACCCAAAATGCAAAAAAAAAAAAAAAAAAAACGTATGTGTAATTTATTAAATGGTATCGGGTCAGCTCGGTTCGGGTCGGCTCAGTCCGGTCGCCCGCATGCCGATGCAAATTTCTTGCAAAATTAAAGTTCTTAATGCAAAAAAAATAGGGAGGGGCATTCATGTGTTCAGGGGTTCCACTGTAGTTTGGCCAGATTCATGCATCTAGCCAATCTAGTTTATTATAATTAATATTTCACTTGTTAAGATGTCACTGTTTTCAGTGTAAGTCATATTTTTTTTTGTAGATGCTGAAGATCTCGCAAATAAAAAGAGCTTACATTCTAGCATGTGTGTGTGTGTGTGTGAGAGAGAGAGAGAGAGAGAGAGAGAGAGAGAGAGAGAGAGAGAGAGAGACGACTTGACCTCCAGCTGATTGGATGTACCAGATACAGCAAACATAACATCAGCGTGCAGGTCAGGACCCAGTCACAGTGACATTTCCAGTCTCCCAGTGCTGATGACTCATGACTGCTTTTACACCAGTCACCCAAAGACTTAGCCATTAGCGCCATCACATTCTGTAGCTCCTCGTCATCAGGGTTCAGCGGGAGGGCAGACCAGCCATGGCATTGCTGCTTCATTATCAGCATCACGCAGCTCTGATCGATTATGACAATCCTTCACGAGTGATTCTTATGAGTCATAACCTACGTAAGAAATCATTGCCTGTTCAGGGGAAATGACCCAATTCCAAAAATTATATTGGACAGGAAAATTAATCCACATTAACCCCGAATATGGAACAGAAAGACCACTATTTTGTCATCTTTGTGATGATGTGAGAGGATTGATAACCAGGCGGAAGAATCCACATCCTTTTGTTTTCTACTGAGATGACTCAAGATCACAAGCGTGTTGGGAATTCATCGAGAAAGTCAAAGTGACCAGGAGCAAACTTGTCCTTGCCACATCAAGTCAGTGGACGGGGTTGACTTTGATTGTTGTCAAGTGTACTGTACATGTGCCGGTTAAACCATACACACCACAGAACCGCAGTCCAAAACAGAAAGTATGTTACAGTGATGACTTCACACACTTAGATTTATTTGCATGATACTCTGTTTGGAGGGACAGGTGCCCAGTCAGAACCTAGATTTGATGCACATGTGTGTGTTTTAAAATACTCACATGTTATTGACATGTAAATATTATAGATCGGAAAAATTTTTTATCCTGATATAATTTTTTAAAGTTTTTGTTTGCAGAAATGTATAGGATTCGATTCCCATTACTGTAAGTCCCCTACATACGAACATTCGAGTTACGAACTTTCGCATCAAGTGTTTGCACATGTTCAATCACGTGCAAGCAATAACGATGGAGACAAAAGTGAAAATAATTGAGAGAATGGAGCGATGTGGAAAAGATGGCAGACATTGCTTGTATATTGGGGATTTACTGCACTTGCTATGAGTTAAGAACTTGACACAAAGCTTTTTTTTTTTTTTTTTTTTAAACTAACTAACTCAATTTGGCGACCATGTCAGTAAAATTGTGTCCGCTGCAACTAAAGCCAAAATTCCCACTTAATTCAGGTGTAGCTGTGGCTTTGACATTAACTACAGAGCAGCAAAGAGGCACTAAAAACAGCGTTAATTTGGAATCCAGTAGCGCCATATATGCAAAATCTACTTTTCAGTCACGTTTAGACATCCAGTCGGGTCTCCAGTGGGCATGTTCAAACCAAAAACAAGAAAAAAAAATCAGTTTTCTGTTCATTTTCCATTTTTGCATTGCCTGATTAGATTCCCTCCCCCTATGTGATCTCACATAAGAAAACCCTGTACTCAGCTCTGCGACGACAGTGACAAGGAAAAACTCCATATAACAGTCCGTATAACAGTTGATGTTAATTGATGTTACTATGGAGTCCAGGTAGTTATTGGAGGCTCAGGTAGACTTGTAGGAAATTCCAGTCCTGAACTATCGAGCGACTGCAGCCAAGTCAAGTCCTCAGAGAAACAGCTGGCAACATCAGCCGAGGCCAGAACCGTTACTTTGTTACTGGATTGAAGTACATACAATGTTTCACATACAGAGTTTTATTAGTGGAAACTTTTTCACTATTGCACTATTCACGATATTTCCGCATGGAATTGTGTTACTGTACAGTATATAACTACAGTGGTGAATAGTATCTGAAGCCGCCTGAGAGAGAGAGAGAGAGAGACTCTGTTACTATGAATTTAAGCACTTTTGCTCAAGTAGAATTGTAAACAGAGGACGTCTACTTTTACTCGAGTATCATTTTACCCAGGGTATCTGTACTTTTACTGTTTTTTGTGCTTTGCCCACCACTGGCTATGAAATCCACAAATGACCCCAGTTAGACTCATGGAAACACTACGGGTCATAAAAAGCTGTAGTGCCACCACAAATGTCTTGTACCCGCAAGCTGTGAATCACAACAAGCCGCCGCAACACACCCCGGTAAGTCAACGACTGGCCTCAGGTCATCACAATTCACGGATTTGAGCCGCTCTATAGCAAAAATCATAAAACATGAGAGCTGACATTACTGTTAAATGCAATATGACCTCATCCACCTGCTGCCAACATACACTAACTACACCCTCGTCTCAACACTAAAAAAACATGTGGCGGTTCGGTCCTTTACCCAATGGGCCAATATTAGCACGTTTTTTTTTGTTTTTTTTTTCCATTTTGTTCACCAAGTACTCTGTAACTCTAAGGAGATAACTGGGGCAGTGATGAATATCGGCTTATACAGTATCTTCCGGAGAGGAAGCAGATCAGCCTAAAAAGTTTGAATGATTTTTTCAGTGGAATTTAAAATGTATGGCGCTTTTTGCAGATATCTAATTTGGGACCCTGTTTAACCTTAAACTTTGGATAAGCCTCACAAATGCATCATTCTGCCTACTGTATTACTTCTAAAGCAAAGCAGCAGGTGAACAAGCACAAGTATCTCTTCATTTTGCATTTTTAATGCACCAAGGTGAAATAGTTTCCTTTTTTCTATCTATTTAAGTAATTGGGTGGATCCAGAACCAGGATGGGGTGGCAGACCATCACGAGGCACCATGCACACCCACATGGACAGACATTTTATATATATATATATATATATATA
>JAAGKR010009222.1:0-27485 GCA_011419295.1 Clarias macrocephalus | reverse complement strand
CACTCAGGTCTCCCTCATAATAACTTTCAGTCTACACCCATTAAATTTTTGAAACCGTAGGACTTTCCACTTTTAAGATATGAGAAGATTATTTTTTTTCCCTTTTTTTGTTTAGTTAAATCGTCGCCATAGCAACACGATTCAAATTAGAAAAAAATCCTCCATGGTTTCAGATGAGCCATGTCTTTTCATTATTCTGACTGAGTTTGAACCAAAGGACAAAATACTACTGATTTCCAAAAGTGACACACTTCCTGCTGCCAGTTGGTGGCGCTATGACATAGACTCATGATTGTCATATGATGTGATCAGCTTCCTACTCTTAACATAATTGTAAAGTTTCATGTACATGACTTAATGTACACAGAAGTTATTAGCCACTTCCAGTTTCATTTTATTCGCCATAATTTTAAAGCATTTAAAGCAAAGACCGAACCGTTCGAGATATCAAAAATCCCTCCGCAGTTTTGCATCGGCAACTTTTTTAGATCATATTTGTCTGGTTTGGTGCCAACTGTAGTAATTCCCTAGGAGGAGTAGTTCACATTCCATTGGGTGCGTTTCGCAAACAACTCAAAATGCTGATGGCCGCAGATTCCAATCTGTGTGACTTTTTGAGCATGTTAAGAACCCCAAAAGTGGCCGGATGATTGAAAGAAATAAAATAATAAATAAATAAATAAATAAATAAATAAATATTCAATCCTTAGAAGAACAAAATATAAAGATTGTAAAAGACAAGAATGGATATGGATACAGAGAATAAATCATGAGAAGAAAATGAAACCCACCTGTCTCACAGGATTGTACAGAAGGGGAGGGGGGCGGCACACACACGTGATTTACAGAAAGCTCTGTACTGAACTGGAGAAAGAAGAAGATGAAGAAGAAGAAGAAGAAGAAGAGGCATTCCCAAATATATGAACAGTCAAGTAGACCAAAACAGATTTTGTGAAATTATATGAATATAACACACAAATATAAAAACAAAGAAAAATCATATAGAGAACAAAACTATTTCTGAAATAAAACCGTAATTTTTTTTTTCAACAACAACAATTATAAACATTTCTGGATGAAGATGTAAATCTATAAGGTATTAGATGCTATTTAACAAAGAGATTTTTATAAAGTTAATAAAGTTATCATAATGATAATTACCCAACTCCTTTCAAAAAAGTTTCTACAAGACGCTAATCCTGGGGAAAAAGCAGTTTAGTCCTGTTGTGTGCGAGCATGAACTAAGAGTTAACCCAAAGCCTGGTACAGGTGACAATGAGCTGCAGAACTCCTGTGTCGAAGTTGGTTCCCTGGGTCAGATGTTGTACTTTGATGGGTCGTTCATCAGCGACTGGTTCATTTTGAACGAGTCTTTAATGTGATTCAGAAGAACCGTCTCCGGGAGTGATTCGGTCCTTTTCTCCTGGGCGCGCATGCGCAAATCATCACAAAACCTCCGTAGGTTATGTACAGGAAACAGAATTGAACGATTCTCTCTTAATGAGTCTTCCAAGTCCCGAGTCGTTCGTTCTTTTGTCACGTGACTCTTATAGACACTATGAAGTGCAGTAGATTCACAAGAACGAAAGACTCGAAGATATGATGGTGAGCTGCTCATTCTGGTTATTATAATCTGTCTTTAGCTGCATTTAAATATGTTCATTACTGGAACTATATGTGTATGTAGACGTGTTGGGGAAAAATTTAACATTTTATTTTATTTCTGATCAAAAGTACGAAATGAACTAAATGACTCAAAAAAAAAGATTCGTTCATTGTGATGAACGAGATTCAAAGAACCGAGTCACTAAAATGATTCAAACTTCCATCACTACTTTGCAGCGCCCCAGTGTCGATGCTGCAGGAAGCACACATTCAGAGTGAACCTGTAAAACCAGTAAAGACCCTGTGCGTGTTCTACGCAGCGCTGTAAAGCCCCAAATGGACATTGTTACCATTTTTTCATTTGTTTTTAATGTAAACTGGAATTGAAGAGATTTTTTTTTTTTTAGTTTTAGGAAGCTAATCATTACACGAGTTGCAATGTTTTTTAAATCCATCTATACACAATGCATTATTTGATTTGCCGATGCTATTTTAACATGGAATCATTATATAACTTTCTTTGGTACATTTAGATCATTTCATCAGACATTTATTTTTTTTTAATGGACCACTATCAGTGCTGATTCCTTTTATACACAGTGTTTGTACTTATTCAGATCGATGTTTATAACCTAGTGAGTTGATTATGACACACATTAAATCAAATTAACTCACTATTATTACTATTAATTGTTATTACCCTTACAAAAAATAACTGTAGCTTCTGGGTGGGGGGAAAAAACAGTTTTTGTGAAAGTACAATGCAGTACAATGCAGTTGGAGTCTGGTACGGTTCTGATGTATTTGGAGCTGCGCGCGCTGACATAAACGCCGAGACAGAGACACAGTAACGGTTTGTGTATGTGGTTATTGAGAAACTCAGACAGGATGGAGTACTATAACTATCTTATAGACTTTATTATTGATAATACACATTCGCGACATATCAGAATTAAATCATGATAACAATTTCAAAGTTCAGCCAAAAAAAAACTTGCCCAGTTGGAAGAATCTAGAAAAGGGGCGTGTCGTGGAGGAGGAACACAACCTGAGCGATGGCCCTGTTACATCATTCAGTTAAGAGGTGAGTGGGACCTTAAGTAACTTAATTATTGTAAAAATATATTTTACAACATGATATTATATAAAGTTATTTAACTAGTTATTGTATTCTATCGCTATGCGGTGTCAATGGCATTGTCCTAAATGTGTGCGTGTTTTCTAATGTTAACCGCTATACTGTTCGCATGCTAGCTACAGTAGGTTAACCTGAGGTAGCCCAGTGCTAGCATTGAATCCAGTTGTAAATATATCGCTCAGTTTAACTATAGACCATTTAAGTGTAGCAGGATGAGCTGTGGCTTCATCATGTGGGTTATCTTTGTTAGAGAGATGCTTTATTCACAACAGGTTGCACTGTTTTATGTATACTGCCATAACCTCGGTTGAAGGACTTCCGGGTCACCTGGTTAGTGTTTCAGTTCATTCCAGCACTAGCCAATCAGCTCGCCTGTGGGCTGCTTTCTTTTAAATATTTTTTAAGTTTTTATTTTTAACAAAAAGATAGAACAAAATATACATTTATAATAGCATTATACAATTTGAGTAAACATGAATAAAAAACAAGGCACACACTAATTACACAGAAAACTGAGTATTGAAAAAAATTAATAAAAAAAACAAGAAAATAATAATAAGGAAAACTAAAATAAGTAAGTAAAATATATAAGTGAATACAAATTCAAAGTCAAAGGGGTCCCTTTATTCTTCTTCTAAAAAACCCAGGTCTTTTATTATTCCAGCAAATTTCTTGGCCTTTTTACCTTTCATATGTTCCAGTGATGGAACATAATTACAAATAAAATCTTTTTTAAAGACTGAAAAATAAGGCTTAGTTTTTATGCACTTGCATTTATGAATGAAAAATTTGCCTAAAATCAACATTATATTAATGAGAAATGTATTAATCCTATCATCCAGCAGTTTTCCAAACATAAGTCGTTCTTTTTCAAAAGCGGGCAGCGATTGTATCCCCGGTTCCAACCAATAAGACATATTATCCCAAAAGATAGCAGAACACTCACAAGAAAAAAAAGGTGATCAGTCGTCTCAATGTCAACTTTACAAAACGTACAAGCACTTTGTTCAAAATTAAACCGGTGAATTAAAACCTCAGACGATGGATAAATACCATTAAATATTTTGAAATGGGTTTCCTTTGCTTTAGGAGCCACTGGAAAGGCAACATATTGTGTTCGTAATATTTTAATGGTTGGTTTATCATGAGTTTGTAAAATATTGTTATAATATAACAATGTTGAGTATATTATAGAATTAAAACTAGAGCGGATGATTTTGTTGGGAAGTGTTGCTTTGAGGTTATTACCATTAAAAAGAAGTGATGGGAGGTCACATGACCCATCTGAAATGTTGGTAAAGCTGTTTTGTACAAGGTTTATAAAACTTTTTGGGATAGCTTTTAATACACGTTCAAATTGTTTACGTTCACAGTGTAAGTTGTATTTTAGGCAGAAATCAGTGAATGAACACAAGCCCCTGTCCTCATTCATTAAGTGATGAACTGACCAGACACCTTTTTCAAGCCAATCAAGAATGTACAGAGATTTATATCTGAATAGAATAAATCTATTGTTCCATATTGAGGTTTGATGTGGGGTGAAATTATGATTGTATAATAATTTCCAATATAGCAAAACCTGTTGGTGAAATGATGATAATTTAATTGGTAGTCTAGAAACAGTGAAATCGCATCTTAACAGAAAATCAATTCCACCCAATTTTTTAAATAAACCTCTAGGAACGGAAAACCAAAACTTATTTTCATTTGTTATAAAATATTTTAGCCATTTAATTTTTAACATACCATTTACACAGGAGAAGTCGAAGGATTGTAATCCACCATTCTCATAATCTTGTAATATAATGCACCCGTTTTTTCCATATGAAGTTGAAATTGATTTGGTTAATGGTCTTAATGGCTCTATTAGAAATAGAAAGGCAGGATGCCGGATAAATGTATCTAAACAGATTTTCCATTTTGGTCAAATAAACTCTACCAAAAATGGATAAACCTCTCTGCATCCACACCTCAAGTCTATTTTTGCACTCATTCCATCTGTCCCAGACATTTTGCTTCTCCATCTTAATCTCATCTTTAGAAATGCGTCTGCCTAAATATTTAACATTTGATTTAATTGGAATATTATATGCAGTTTTAAGGTGACATTCGTGTATGGTAATAATTTCACACTTTTCAATATTACGTTTTAAGCCTGAAAATTTGGTAAAGTCATCAACTAAACTCAACTGCTTTAGGGATCTGATCAATTAAAAAAAAAAATAACATTGTATCGTCAGCTAACTGACTAATTATAATTTCCTGACCAAACACATTTAATTTTGGAGTTTTTGATAAGGAGGGCCAACATTTCAGTAGCCAAAATAAACAGTGAAGGTGAGATGGGGCAGCCTTGTTTAACTCCTCTTTTAATATCAGATCTGGTGAAGAACCTGTTGGTAGAGTGACTGAGCTATTAGTGTTTGTGTAGAACAGCTGAATAACTTTACAAAAATTCTCACCAAACCCATATTTTTGCAAACATTTAATAATAAAGCGGTGCTCTAACATATCAACGGCTTTGTAAAAATCTAAAAATAAAATAACCCCATCATCCTCAATTTCCAAAACCAAAACCAGCCGTATATTATTTTGTATAGTTCGACCTCTGATAAACCCAGATTGAGTCTCCCCAATAATTACTGATAAATGTGATTTTAAGCGATTATTATATATATGAGTTAATAATTTATAGTCATTGTTTAATAAAGTTATAGGTCGCAAATTGTCCAACAATCTAACATCCTTTCCTGGTTTGGGGATGAGTGTGATAAGGCCTCGTCTCATCGAGTTAGGCAAAGATGGATTTTTAATCATTTCCTGAAAAGCTGCAAAAAGAAATTCCCTTAACAAATCCCAAAAATGGCGATAAAAATTAGACGTAATACCATCTGGGCCAAGTGATTTATCTAATGACAAACACAGAACAGCAGAATCACATGTCAGTTTGAACTGTTCATCTATTTGAGGGACAGAGTCACCAAGTTTTTCAAAAAGAGGATCAGGATCTAATATTGAAGAGGAAGACGAGTATAAATCCTGATAGAAACTAGCTACTTTTTTAGCTATTAATTGTGTATCTGAACACTCTGCTCCATCAGTGATTAAGGTTTTAATTCTTTTCTTGACGTACTTTTTCTAGCCTACAAAAATAAGCTGTATTTTTTCCCCTTCTTCTATCCATTTAGCTCTTGATCTAATATACGCCCCCTCGGCATTTCTCATATAGACTTCATCCAATTGTGATTGTAAAGATAACAACCTTGATTTATCATCTTCAGTTAAATTAATTTTGTTAGCATATTCAGTTATTTCTTTAATAATAGAGGCCTGTTCTGTAATATGATTTTGTTTACTTGTTTACTATAGGAAATAGATATCTGACGAAGTTTATATTTAAAAAATTCCCATTTACTTGTCCATGAGACCAAATTAGCATCACTGACAATAGTCGAAATTAAATCTTTAACCAGTTTTACATACTCATCTTTTACAAAAAGGTTAGAATTAAGTTTCCAATAACCTTTATTACGAACATGTTTGTTTTTATGATTTATTGTTAACTCAGTTGAACAGTGGTCTGTAAGAGGAGCTGCCGATAAACTGGATATTGTTTGATAGTATCGAAAATTATAGGAAATTAACCAAAAATCAATTCGGGACTTACTAGAGGCATCAGGCTTAAACCAAGAAAACCGTCTTTGATGCGGGATTGATTCACGCCAGGGATCTATTAAACCCTGTTTATTACAAAAGTGTAGCAGTAATGAATTATAGTGATGTCCATCATATTTAGTTGGTGATCTATTCAGCCACTCATCATACACCATATTAAAGTCACCACCCAGTAGAACAAAATCAGTAGCATATTTTGTTTTCATTTCCTCTAATATTAATGAAATTTCGTAAATTAAAAGTTTGTTTTTGGATATATTGTTATACTCGTACACATTTCCCAAGATAATGTAACAGCTTTCAATTTTCTGAATACAAAATAACCGATGCCCATCTAAAGCAGATCTTGATTCAATAAGTTTTCCAGTTATGTTGTTAAATAAAAAAGCAACACCTCCTGAGTGTGTTGTGCCATGAGCAAATCAAATTGGTTCACCCCACTGATTAGACCAAAAAGTACCATCACAGCCACCTGAGTGAGTTTCCTGAAGAAGAACACATTGAGCTTTTTTCTCTTTACAAAACAAAAAAGTAGCTTTTCTTTTGGTATTATTTCTTAGACCCCTAACGTTTAATGAAAGAAAAGAAATTCAACCATTAAACTGAAACATTAAATAGATGCAACACTATAACCAAACAAACACGAAAAAATAAATAAAAATAAAATAATGAATAATCTGTCAGAGTCAGTTCTCAACATCTGACTCAGAAACCACACAACAAAAGAATAATAATAATAATAATAATAATAATAATAATATACTGATGCTCTGGCAGGTTATCTTGTCTTTTGGTGTCACTACGTAAATCCACATTTTCATTTCACAGGAATAATTATCCTTTGGTTTTATTTGCTGATGAAATTAGTTGACCATCAATATATCCTAAAGGACCACGACAGTACGCCTTCTTCCCAGCACTTCTGGCTTCTTGGATAAGCGGCCAGCGAGCTGCACGAGCCCTCCGGTCATCAGCTGATAGATCCTCCGCAAACTGGATCCCTCCATCGATGCACAGCTGTGAGTTTTTTGTCAGCCTCCAAAACTCGTCTCTGTATCTTTGCATGGCAAACTGAACAATGATTTGTCGGTGTCTTCCGCTTTCCTTTTTTCCAATCCGGTAGACCGAGTCAACGACATATTCCAGTTTCTGTTCCAGATGTGGGGCGATTTTGCCCAAAAGTTCAACCACTTCTTTAAGTGTGTTCTCATTTTCATGCTCTTTCAATCCTTTAATGCGCAGGTTCCATCTCCGCTTGTAACGCTCCAGTTCTGTAACTCCTCATTAGATCTCACCAGAGATGCTGTTTGTTTTTCCAAAACAGCGTATTTGTCCTTACACTCCTTAATATCTGCGGCATTGAACTCCACCGATTTGGAGATGGTTGCAATCATGATGCTATTTTGTTTAATTCTATCTGCAATATCTTCCAATTTTCTATCTTGAGAGTAAAATCTTGTTGTTAATGAGTTAATTGCCTGCAGCAGGGCTGCATTGGAGATGTCCGTGTCGTCTGGTTCGACCTTTTTTTGAGGGTTGTTGTTTGGGGTGATATGAGAAGCATCTCGTCGTTTTTCTCGACTATAAATGTGATCCATTTCCATAGGTGCACTGTGTCCTCTGTTTGCTGAATGCGCCACGCTCCCGTAAGTTATGTTCGTTAAATAAGCTTATTCAAATTTTGTCAAACAAATAAAAGTGATACTATTTCGTTTAATTAGTAAGGTGAATTTTATCCGCTGCAATAAATTTGTGAGAGTACAAATTGAAGTAACAGTCGTGCCAGAGCTCAAAAAAACATGTGCGCCTAGGTCGCCATCTTGCCGAAGTCCCCGCCTGTGAGCTGCTATAAAGGTGGTGGAAGAGTGCTTTCTCTCACATAGTGCCCGCCCCTTTTTGGTTGTGTACCTGACTTCCGGGTTGCCACAGGTAAGAATGCTCCTCGCTGTCGCTTAGCTATGCTTATGGACTGGTACTCATTCAAATGGTTTCTAGGTTTCCTCTGGACTCGTTAATGGTGAGGTCTTCTACTAATCCTCCTTTGTAGAGTGCACGTGCGCTGTTTAGTGCGTCTGACTGACACTTTCATGTCAGGTCTGGATGCTAGTTGCTATCTCCTGTCTATGCTAATGGGCAGAGGCAATCATTTAAATTGATTTGAAGAGTCATTTTGGATTCCTCAACAGTGATTCCCCCTACTGCTGACTCTCCTTCGAGTGGAGTGCACATCGCTTCGTTGCTTGTCTGACTTCCGCTTCCGGCTCAGAGCGCATGCCTTTTTTTGCTGCACGCCGAACTTCCGGTTTCGTTTCAGGTATGAACGCTATACAATAGTTTTTCTGTGATCATTGCTTCGGGTACTTATTGTTGCCTGCTATAGTTTTCGCTTAGAGTTTTGGGTTTCCGTTTGAACAACATTGGCCTACTGGTGTCGGTAAGTGGCTCGTTTCCTGTACTGCCTGGTGGTAACCGGGATTGCTAGTGGTTGTTCATCTAACGTTTTGGGACAGGTATGTACTTTTTTATTTAGTACATTTAGAATTTTTTGTGGTATGTACGTTTTGATTGTTCTATCCTGATTATAGAAACTGTGGGTGCTGCAGATGGGTGCATGAACGCTGCTGCTTTGTCTTGCTTTCTGCTTTGTTTCGCCTTACTGCTTTGCCTTGTTTTGTTTTGCTTTTTGTTTTGGTTTTGCCTTAATTTTGTTTTGCCTTTGCTCTGCATTAACTTTGCTTGCATTTGCTTTTTTTTATTAACTCTGCTTTGCATGAATATTGCATTGCATGAGTACTGCTACTTTTATTTATTTGTTTATTTTTGTTCTACTAGTAGTGGGTAATTATATGCATTATGCCTCACTGCTATGTTGCATGACTGCTGCTTTGTCGGCGGGTTGTTTGGCCATATTGCTGCGGTGCATGCATTGTATCTGAGAATTTGCTTTTATATTGTAAGTTGTTTGTCTCTTTCTCTCTTCCTTCTATATTGCTGACTGGGAATGTAATTAAAATAAAACAATCTTGTAGAGCTGTGAGCTACCGGTGGTAGCAGTGCGACGTATTGGGGTTGTTTTCCCTTTCCCGTGTGCATGTTGGTCACCCGCTTATGCCGATCGTCATAGTGAGTTGTGTGTGGGGGTGTGATTCACGTGTGTTTGGGGTGACTCTTCCTGGGATGTTCATCCCCTTCTCTCTTTTAGTCTGCCATCCACTGGTAAGCTCCAGCTCCAAGCTGATGATTGTAGATTTTAATGTGCATCATTCTTAGTGTAGTAGTTCCTTGATGTTGCAACTATTTATTATTGTTATAAATAAATTTTGAATTGCTATGATTGTCTGTGAGTAAATAAACGTTTGTGTATGAAATTCACGCCTCTTGCCTGTTCAGTGAACGAACCTGGGTGCCTTAGTTAATTTAATAACTAGGGTTGTTTATTTCCTTGGGTGCAATTCCCAAGGTGGCGTAATTGGCTACAGTTGTTAAATCAGGGGATCGGCGAAGTTTGATCCAGCCCCCATCACCTCGCCACATAAGTGCAAGTTGATTTCTTAATGTGTAACTCTACACAATGTGAGGGGAGTTAAGAAGCGAATAAAATGATTCGGCTGTAAACGTCCTGTGTTTGTTTCTGTTGTTGTCTGTCAGCCCTTACTCGAGAGAGAAGAACGAGAGGAGGACTGTGTTCCTCTCCAGTGCTCCTCTTATCACATCAGAGCAGACTCTGGGAAAGGGGAAGAGGGAGAAGGCCAAGAGGTCAGCATTAGACCCTGGGCAGACTTCACTCCTGGTAGGAAACAGTTTTTCTCATCCCTTTATTTTCCTTTACTAAAAACTAATTTTAAGTTTGTGACTGTTGCATAATAATGTTTTTTTGTGGGGTGTGCGGTTCTCAGAACACATTTATATTTTTGCTTAATCAGCCTTAAACTTGTTTGTGTTCATGTTTCAGAAAGACGTCAAGAGGTGGACATCACTCTGTGGAACAAAGGTGTGGTTAGATTTTACCTGATAAAATATTACAGGATTATCTAAAATCTCACACAGTCTACCAATGGTCCACTTTCTTTTTATGAATCCAGTGGTGCTCATTCTGAATCTCTAAACCAATGCCAGAGTCATCACATTCACATTACATTCTGAAATCTTAATTAATTGAATGAGGAGGCATCAAACCTCTCCAGGCTTCCAGCTACACACCTCAAGCCTTGTAATATATTCACATACTCGACCAGTCATACACTGATTGACAGCAGTGTCTCCTAGCAGCAGCACTGTTGAACAGTAATATTGCTAAGTGTTAAAGTGCTTTCATGGTCTGTTTTTGGTTGTTTTTAATGTTTTAAGTGTGTTGCTTTATTGATTTTTTTAAATTAAATAATAAAATCAATTGCAATAATTTTGTTGTAATGTAGTTGTATTACACTACATCACACATTTAGATTATAGAAATACTGTAAGTAATTTTCCCGCTTTATTTAAATTACGTATACCCGTACATTTTATTTGCAGTACAACCACTATATTAACTGCAGTAGCTGTTTAATATTAACTTCAGTATTGCAGTATTAATGCATTATATCACAATATTACTGCAATATGACTGCCTTATATTGCAGTATTACTGCAGTTGTTATTGGAGCATTACTGCAATATTAAGAAAAAATGCAAATCACAGTGTTTCCTGCATATGTAGAAAACTGCAGTTTTGACACTTGAATGTAACTGGGAAACATAGTTCTGTTTTGGTCATATTGACCTCGCATACTTCTCACAGTTCATTTAGAGAGATGATGTTCAGAGAGAGGAGTCATTTAGAGAGAAGTTTTCTGAGTGTTTTTAGAGATTAACGTATGGTGTGTTTTGCAGTTGCTGGAGTCCAGGTGTAGGGTCGTTCACAGATGCAGAGAGAGAACTGTGGCAGACTGCAGTGCTGGAGCTGATGTCCGATGAGGAGGATGTCATTGCGTGCCATGCCATTAGCATGTAATATCTAATGGGACAGAGCTAGGACTTCATATTTTGGACATCTAGCAAACACTGGTGCATGTTTGTTTTAGTGTTGCTTTTAATTTAATTGCACCTTCATAAGTGCACATTTGTCCATTTTTTCCCATATTTTATGTTTTTGTCCTTATTCTTACTTTGCTGTGTACACTTAGTTTTTTTTAATTAAAATTAAACCAAATTGAGTCAATTCTATTGTTATTTTTAAAGCATGTGGGGGATGTATAGTACTGTGGGGAGGGGGGTGGGGTGAATAGGGTCTATCTACATACCTGCCCAATAACCAATCAAGTCACTATGTTATGGGGGCTTGGGTTGGGCTAAATAAAAATGAGTGTTTGTTTAAAAAAAAAAAAAGTCAATGTTGAGATAAAAAACCAATAGGGAAGAGCAGAGTTGTGCAAAGGACAAAAGTGGATTATTTGCCATGGCAACAAATGCCTGCATGAAAAGAGGTGTATCTGTACTAGGAAACTCCTGTATACACCACTGATTTTCGGATGTATCTACAAGTACCCCTGAGCGTATACATCAAATTCTACCAAGCTAGGATACTTCCGGATTGATACCAATTTGATAATCCACTCAATAAAAATAAGGGACAAAAATAAAGGGACATGAAAATAATTACAATAACAGTCTCTGATTCCCCTTTATACACTCAGGGTCTGCATCTGCAAAAGTCATCTTTAATTCCTCCAGCAGATATGTCATCACTGCCTTATGAACTTATGACTTATTCTGTATGGAAAGAGAGTAGCGTCATTAATTACATTTAAAACGATTATGTAAAACCCCACACATAGCATGTAAAGAAACAACATTCTTACCCAGTTTGTGGATCGTATTTATGTGGGCTGTTTTCTAAATAATGGAGACTCCATACAGCTTTCTGTAGCAGTGAATTAAAAACGCTTTAATACATAAATTTTTTAACAACATTGTATAATTCCGACATGACAAACTGTTAAATAAGCCGGACACCTACAACAATGCAAGTAACAAAAAGTAGTTGTGTAGCCAAGTGCTTAGGCTAACTTGGCAAGGAACAATTTACTATATGGTCAGCTAACATTAAGCTTACCGCAATGCCCACATTATACGAGCTCTTAGATCTTTTATACACATGGCTTGACTCTTCCTGTGGTCTTCTCTAATCAAACTTGCGCTCAAATGCATAAAAATGCTGGATGGCCTCTTTGAGAAGAGCAGTGTGTGCAGCTTGCTTCTCCTTCAAACTCTCAAGTTGAAGAGACAAAGGCACACCATGGCCAATCCCCCACCCGGCTATGATAAGAAGGACAGCACCTTTGTCTGCTAATCATTAACATACAAAAGGCCTTTACACCTCACAGCCATCACCTCTCACTTCTAGCTGTGAGGATTTCTAGAAACTTTCACAGATTCCAGTATACATCCACATACATGATGCATCTGGTCGGTTCACAAAATTTTCTCTTGCATACTACCTTTCCAAGCTCTTTGCCTCACACATCTGGCAAACTTAAAGTTTAGCGGGGATTTCCCACACCATATATGTCCAGATACAGCTCTTTTTATGCAGTGCTAGCTTGGTGGAATTTGATGTATACGCTCAGTGATACTTGTAGATACTTCCGGAAATCAGTGGTGTATACAGGAGTTTCCTAGTACAGATACACTTCTTTTCATGCAGTGAATGAATAACATGCATGATAGGTACCCTCCAAGGAAGGCTATCTCCCCAAACTCATATCTTACTGCATGTATGGATAAATTTGACTTTAATTAAATTTGACATATGGAGAGAAATGAAAAAGGAAAAAATGGCTGGAAGAAGGAGAGCAAAATTCAGCTTGTTTCTTCAGGTTGGAAAAATGGCAACTAAAAAAGTTGCCACTGAGACGTGGCGACATAGCTTACAGTAGGTTATGGTCACTGAACCGCATTCTTGTCCATACTGGACTCAGTAGGAGTAAATCAGTGTGTAGTAGGACCCACTCATAAAGCAGGTCACACTAGATTTAATAAAATTCTTCGGATTAAAAAAATGTATTCACAATTCCACAGTCTGAAGTTATCTCAGATCACTATCTTGTCTCAATTAAAGTGTGTCATAGTAATAATGTACGCACAGCGCCACGCTACCATATTAAATGTACATTCACATTAAATACCACTCAGTGCTTTACCAATAATCTCCCAGAGTTACCAACTTTGATTGGATCGCCATTTCAGTCGCCATCAGGCAACTGAATATTTAAAGTCAACATTCCGTTATACCTTAGATAACGTAGCTCTAATTAAAAGAAAATTATTAGAGATAAGAAACTTGTTCACTTTAAAACAGACCGCTCGCGCACTTTAAAACAGAGTGCTCGGAAATTAGACTATAGAAAAGCTCTTAGTGTAGGTAGATCAACATATCTCTCCACTCTTATAAAAAATAACAAAGATAGTCCTAGATTTTTATTTAATACCACAGCCAAATTAACCAGAATGATTAAAATTAACCGTAAAATTGAGGCTTTGAAACCCGACAATGTAATTGATGCAGATGTTAAACTAACCTTGTCAGACTGGAACCTGGAATACTTTACTCCCCTTGAAGAGAATAAACTAATTTCACTAATTTCTTCTGCAAATTCATCAACCTGTATATTAGATTCTATACCAACACATTTTCCCAAACAGATAGTGCTTTAATAACAGAATAACAGAAACCCTGTTGAAAAAAAATATTTTTCACTCAGCATTGGGTATGTTCCCAAATCCTTTAAATTAGCAGTTATTAAACCGATAATTAAGAAGTCTGGTGTTCCACAGTGTTCGGTTTTAGGCCCAATGCTTTTTTCCCTTTACATGCTTCCTTTGGGCAACATAATCCGTAAGCATGGTATTAGTTTTCATTGTTATGCTGTTGACACCCAGTTATACATCTCAGCAGAAACACCAGCTTGCTGAAGTTAAGCAATGCATAAAGGATATAAGAGACTGGATGCTAATTAACTTTCTTCTGCTTAATCCTGATGAGACAGAAGTTCTAGTCATTGGACCGCATGCAGCTAGAAACAAGATTTTAGATCACACTGTAACTTTTCTATCTAGCGCAACAGTAAAATGCCTCGGTGTGATTATAGATTCTGGTCTTTCATTTGAAGCTCATGTAGACAATATCACCAGGGTAGCTTTCTTTCACCCTCAGAAATACTGCAAAGTTAAGGAATATATTGTCACTAAACGATGCAGAAAAACATAGCCCTCTAGGTTGGACTATTGTAACGCCTTACTTTCTGGTTGTTCAACTAGGTGCATAAACAACCTTCAGTTAGTCCAGAATGCAGCAGCAAGAGTCCTCACTAGAACTAGAAGATACAGTACGAGCAAATCATGCCTATCTTATCTTCACTTTATTGGCTCCCAATGAAATTTCGCATCGATTTTAAAATACTACTTTTGACATAAAAAGAATTAAATGGTCTCATGCCGCAGTATCCGGGTCAACTTCTAGTGTCTTACGATCCGCCATGCCTCCTTTGATCAAAGGATGCAGGCTGCTTGTCAGTACCATGTATAATGAAAACCAGAGCAGGAGGCAGAGCTTTTCTTACAAAGCCCCGAAGTTATGGAATAGTCTTCCAATTAATGTTCGGGACGCAGACACAATCTCAGTGTTTAAGTCTCGGCTAAAAAACTATTTATTTAAATCAAGCATTTTTGTAAATATATTTGACTTAGCTTAAGAAGCAGATCTGGGGGACTCATGGACATAGAGTGTTATGGTGAACTGGTATGTTTAGATGCTGTCTTCCCCACTCTCATTGATCACTCAGGTTTGTTGACAGTGAGGTGATTGGTTGCTTAACATGTCAGGGAGCCCTCATGTCTGTGTTTCCTTCTGGCTCTCCCTTTTAGTTATGCTGTTATAGTTAGTCCTGCCAGAGTCCCTGCTTGCACTCTACACTCAATATACATTCACCTTATACACTATGTGACTGTTATCTCTCCTCTTCTGCTCTCTCCCTCTCTCTCTTGAGCTACACATGTTGTTCCTGAGATGCCATTGATCCAGACTCCCTCTGCCCTCTCGACCTGTCTGACTCATCCTGGTGCCCCGCTTCTGGTTGGAGATCTCGTCACATGGATGCCCCGTGTGTCTCTTTGGGATGCGCCTGGTGTCTGGGGACGGTTTCACTCTACCATGAAGATGGTTCATGATGTTGACAGTTGTTTCTTTGAGGACTTGACTTGGCTGCAGTTGCTCGATAGTTCAGGACTGGACTTTCCTACAAGTCTACCTTAGCCTCCAATAACTACATAGACTCCATATTAACCTCAATTAACATCAACTGTTATACTGTACTGCCTGCCATGCACAGTATGAATGCAGATCAATTCTTGCTTTCTGTTTCACCCAAATGAGGATGGGTTCCCTGTTGAGTCCGGTTCCTCTCAAGGTTTCTTTCTATTGCCATGTCAGGGAGTTTTTCCTTGCCACTGTCAGCCTCAGCTTGCTCATCAGGGACTATCTGACAATTTTGACTCCTACACATTTACATTCAATACAAAAATAAATAATTATTTTGATTGTGTAAAGTTGCTTTGCACATCTTCGTACAAATGGTAGAACTCTTGATAATCCTAAAGAATAGCATTGTTTTGTTCTAAATTTTATAATATCTTGTATACCTCAAGATTTTGCAAAACTTAAGCCAACTCTTTTTTTGGTTCTATTATTTCTAATAAAATTATCTCAATACATGAAGTAACTTGTGAGAACAACTAGAAATTCTACAGGATTTTAAGAGTCTAAAAATAATAAAAGTCCATCCAGTGACCATCCAATAACAGGGTTTCGTGACAGTACCTCCCCCCCCCCCCCCCTTTATGAACTCCTCTGGGCGTTTGGACGGAGCGCCTCAGGAAAATGTTTGTAAAAATCTGTGATCAACCTGGGATCGAGAATGAATTTGGCAGGAACCCAGCTTCTCTCCTCAGGTCCATAACCCTCCCAGTCTACCAGATACTGAATGCCCCTCCCTTGGCAGAGTCGACAGACTGTGAATGCTTCACCACTATCTATGATACGGAGACGAGGAGGTGGACGGGTGGGCGGACATAGCGGATTGGAGATCAGGATTGAGGTTGAGGGAACAAAAAGGCGAACTTGGAGGACATTACTTGGTGCAGGATCCTGGGCATTAGCTTGCCTTACCCATCTCTCTATGTCCAGCAACGTGGCCGCCACTAAACAGCGAGGATGGAGGATGGTCTCCTGGGGCGAGGGGACTCTGGTTTTGTGGTCTTGGCTCCAGGGCGGTAAGAGAGGGTGAAATTAAACCTGGCGAAAAATAAGGACCACCTGGCCTGTCGGGGATTAAGTCTCTTGGCTGTTTTCAAATAATCCAGGTTTTTATGATCAGTCCAGATGAGAAAGGGGCGTTCAGTTCCCTCCAGCCAGTGTCTCCACTCCTCTAAGGCTAGTTTCATGGCTAGCAACACTTCGCCTCCAATGTTGTAATTCCTCTCAGCAGGTGAAAGGCGATGGGAAAAAAATGAACAGGAATGGAGCTTGTTATCCTTGGGAATCCTTTAAGACAATACTGCCCCCACCCCTGTCTCCGACGCATCCACCTCTATGATGAATTGTAAGGAGGGATCAGGGATGGTGAGGATAGGGGCCGACGTGAAATTGTTCTTGAGTCTTTGGAAAGCCTCCTCTGCCTGTTCGTCCCTATGAAAATGGAGTTTTGAAGAGGTTAGGGTTTGTGAGTGAAGCAACTATGGTACTGTAGTTTCTAACAAATCTTCTATAAAAATGTGCAAAACCCAGGAATCGTTGGAGATCAAGTCTTGAAGTGGGGGTAGGCCAGTCGGGCACAGCCATTACCTTGGTGGGGTCCCTTTGGATCATGGATGGTAAAATAATAAAACCAAAGGAAGGAGATCGAGTTCCGGTGAAATTCACACTTCTCTGCTTTGGCGAACAGTTTATTCTTAAGAAGTCTTTGTAATACTAGGCGCACATTCTTATGTTTTTCTAGGGAATGTGAAAATTCAAAACATCGTCTAGATAGATGAAAACAAAGGATTTTAGAATGTCCCTGAGGTCGTCCCTCCCTTATCCGGACAAGGTCCTAAGCATTTCTGAGATCCAGCTTTGTAAATACTTGGGCGCCTTGGAGGAGTTCAAAAGCTGTGGTCATGAGTGGGAGCGGATAACGGTTCTTAATTTTTAATTTCATTAAGGCCTCTATAGTGAATGCAGGGCCGAAGGGAATCAACTTTTTTTTTTTAAAGAAAAAAGAAACCAGTGCCTGCAGGGGAGGAAGATGGTCGAATGATGCCTGTGGCGAGAGACTCAGTAATGTAGCGGTTCATGGCTTTCAGGCGAGCTAAGTGAATAAAGCTGCCCCCTGGGGGGGGGGGAGGGGGTGCCTGGGAGGAGGCCTATTGCACAATCATAAGGCCACATTACCTGTAGAGGGATAACCTCGGGCCAATGCCAGCAACAGCACTTCATTAAGTGTGTCGTTCTGAGGGAAACACTACCATGAGCTGCAATCTACCACAAATAACCAACCAGCTTCACTTCACATACCTGAATGATGCAGTGATGACACCAAGGCAAGAGGTGGGACCTATAACAAAAGGCTACCTGTCACCAAACCTATATATATCCTCCCACTGCCCCATTATGGGACAGCCAACAAGCCAAGTAACCAATTAGGTCCAAGTAGGTGGAGCCTCAACCTGCCACAATCTACCCCACACTTTTGCATCGTCGCCCCGACGATGACTAAAATAAATAAATAAAAAAACTCACGTCCAGGGCCTAAACAATGCGGAGATGGCACCCGATGCCCCTTCCAATAGGGCCAATTCATTATCCACCCCCCTGGCAAACCGCGGGAGGTGGTAGAAATTACGATGTTGGCCAGCCGCAGCTCTCCTAGATCGCCGAGGTACTACGTCCACCTCAGACAAATCTTCTGGCTGTCGCCTTGGCTCACTGTCCACATTACCAGGTGGAGACCCTACAGGCCCTATGTCAGACACCCTAACCCCAACAGCCAAAGGCGTCTCTGGAACTGTAACCCATAAATCCCCTGGCTCTGACAGTTCTGAAGCCTGCTCAGCCAACAGTGGCTCAGGTCCAACTACTGGACTACGAGGAGATACTGGGGCGGAGAAATCCTTCGGAGTCCGTGCCTTCAGCAAAGAACGATGTACCTGCCTCACCTTATTCAAATCATCAACTGGGGCAATGGAATAGACTGAACCTCCACTCTTAGGGGTTTTCACCACCTAATACACCACAGGACTCCATAAATCTTGGATCTTTGCCCGGCCTCTCATGCCAAAATCACGGAGATAGACCAGTTGCCTCTCCACAAGTGGCACATCTCGCACATGAGAGTCATACTGCACTTTGCGCCACTCAGCTGCAACCCTCAGGTGCTCCCGTGCCCCTGCAAAAGCCACCTGCAATCGAGTCTGATGCTCTATAACCCACTCATGCACATTTCCTGCTACAGTTTCCTCTACTCTACCCAACAGAAAGTCAACCGGCAAACGGGGCTCTTGCCCAAACATTAAATAATAGGGTGACTCACCTGTTGATTGGTGTGGGGTCGCATTGTAGCTAAACAAAACCTGTGGGAGACATAACGCCCAATCCCGTTTGCTTGAGGGAGGCAAGGTACGCAATAGGTTATGCAGAGTCCTATTAAACCTTTCACACTGACCATTCCCCGCGGGATAAGGTGTAGTTCGTGACTTCTCCACTTTATACAAACTGCAAACCTGCTGAATAAGTGAGGAGTCAAAATTACGGCCCTGGTCAGAATGTATGCGACCTGGGACCCCAAACTTATAGAACCATTCCACCACAAGTACTTGAGCCACAGTTTCAGCTCTCTGGTGCCGTGTAGGGACCGCCAATGTGTACTTGGTGAAGACATCAGTCATCACTAGTACATTCTCCAAACCTGACCTGGATGGCTCCAATATGGTAAAATCAATGGCCAAGATCTCATTTGGTCTAGAAGCAATTAAATGCCCCATAAAACTGGGGGCAACAGGCTGCCGATCCTTGGCAGACTGGCAACGTTCACACTCCTTACACCAGCGGGCCACCTCTCCAGCCATACCTGGCCAATAACAGCGCTGGTGAACCAACTCAGTGGTGCGTTCCACACCCTGGTGTTCATGTTCCTGGTGGACCCACCTCAAGATATCCTTTCTTAACACGGCAGGCAAGAGTACTTGAAAAATTTCTTCTCCCCCATCTGGGCGGAAAATTTGACGGTGCAGTACCCCTTCACGTTCTACCAACCGGTCCCACTGTCGGAGGATGGTTAAACTACTCTTACCCAACAATTTGCGCTCTGCCGGATTGGGAAAGCTCTTCTGGTGCATAAAACCCAGAACCTTACCAATATCTGGATCGGATTCTTGCAGCGCTCTCAATTCAGCTGCAGAAAGACTTGGAAAAACCCAAAGTGCTGCTTGGGTCGCCTGACACACTGGCTCTCCTCCTGTAGCATGTCGCACTAGTACCGGAACTGCAGTCGCTGGTGCAAGCTGCCCTACTCCCTCGCTATTCACTGGAGGCGGTCTTGAAAGGGCATCAGCATTACTCTTGCCTGGCCTATACCGAACTTCAAAGTCAAAAATAGCAAGTTGAGCAGCCCAACGCTGTTCAGTGGCCCCTAGCTTTGCTGATGCAAGGTGACTCAGAGGATTGTCATCAGTATAGACAATGCACTTATGCCCCAGCAAATACTCTTGAAACTTTGTCATTGCCCATTTAAGAGCCAAAAATTCAAGTTTCATAGACCTGTAATTTGTAGGGTTACGCTCAGTGGGCCGCAAACTACGACTGGCAAAGGCAATGGGACGAACCTTTCCCTCTTGCTCTTGGGAGAGAACTGCTCCCAACCCACGATGACTCGCATCTACTTCCAAAATAAATGGCAATGAAAAGTCAGCATATGCAAGAATAGGTGAAGTGGTAAGCCTCTCCTTTAATGTGTCAAAACTTCGTTGACACTGCTCTGTCCAAGCACTGCCAAAAGGCTGTCCCAGCACTCTCTTATGCCTACCCCCAACCCACTCGGCTACCAGCTTATGTAGAGGGGCTGCCAACTTAGCAAATCCCTCCACAAAGCGGCGGTAGTAACTAGCAAAGCCTAAAAATTAACGCAATTCTGTAACATTTCCTGGGCAGGCCCAATTGGCTACCACCTCCACCTTACTTGGATCGGTGGCAACTCCCTGAGAGGACACCACATGACCTAGGTACTTAACCTGCTGTTGAAAGAACGCACACTTTTCCAGCTTTGCTTTAAGGCCCTCCCGCTTCAATCTGCCCAAGACAACCTCCAACCGCTCCAGATGTTGAGCCACTGAGGAGGAGAACACAACAATGTCATCCAAGTACAACAACAAAGACTGATGCCGCTGGTCCCCAAACAACCTTTCCATTAACCGCTGGAAAGTGCTGGGAGCATTACAAAGGCCAAACGGCATCCTATTCCATTCAAATAGCCCGAATGGAGTACAGAATGCAGTTTTGTGTTCATCCTCCTCGGTGACAGGGACCTGGTTGTATGCACTGGCCAAATCCAAACTTGGAAAACCAGCGGGCCCCGGTCAGTGCATCTAACGTCTCCTTTATACGAGGCAGCGGGAATGCATCTTTTCTAGTCCTGGAGTTCAACTGACGGTAGTCTACGCACATGCGTAGGCTACCATCCTTTTTCTTTACGAGGACAATAGGGGACGCATAAGGACTGCAACTCTCTCGAATAATCTGAGCCTCAAGCAGCTGGTTAATGTGCGTTTTCACCACATCATACTCAGAGGGCGGCAAACGCCTATAACGCTGCCGAACAGAAACATTGTCAATCAGAGGAATGTCATGAGAGAGTAGATCAGTACACCCCAAATCATTGTCGTGGGCTGAAAACACTGACTGATACTGCCGTAACAGGTTCCTAACCTGATTTTGCTCCTCTATCCCCAATGCAGATAACTCTACCGCTTCAATCCGCTCCGGGAGAGAGAATTCAACCACACAACCCTGGGACCCTATTTTAGCCACAACCTCCCCAACCTCAGTCACCCCTGGAGGTAAGCTGGTAGCATATACCCACTGTAGGGTACCCAACAGAGTATTTGGATAGAGAACTGCATCCAATGTCCCAACATTCACAACAGGGAGATGGACTGTACCTCGAGTCACTGGCACTAAGGCAGGTGAGGCCAATAGGCCAGCTGGAAGTCCAGACTCCAAAGGCTCAAACAACACCAGCCCCTCAGACCACCGTTTAGAACAGGTAGCAGCTACGATCTTCATGGTGCCACCAGGGACACGGCAATGCTGCCGACCTCTCACCCTCACTCTACCTACCTGTCCGAGTACCGACTTACTCTGATGACAATACTGCAATGCCTGCATCACACCATCAGGAACCTCAACCACTGATGGAGAGGCAAACAGGGCCTGGCCTTATTGGCCAAAACGTTCCTGGTAGCACCTGCTCAGAACATTCATCCCAAGCACCCCAGGAACCTGAGTACACATGCCACCAGGAGGATCCTTAACCACCAAGATCCCCCTGTCTGGCACTTTCTTACCACCCAACTCCACATCCAACTCCATGTAACCAATATATGGAATCTCAAGACCATTCGCCGCATGTAGTTGGAGCCACTGACACCGTTTTAACCTCTCCCAACCCCATGGTTTAAAATGTTCCAAAAAACAGCTTTCAGTTATTGTAGAAACCATGGAGCCCGTATCCACCAAACATGTGACCGGTACCCCACCAATACTGGCAACCAAATGTGGGCAGCTTGACATTAAATGGGACATCACGCTACCACTAGCCAACACATCAGAGCCCCTAATTACCCCCTCCGAGCTGTGGCTCAACAGCCCGGCGGGTACTAGTTTCCCGACGGCTGACTGGCTCGAGGCTGCCCCCCTACAGGCAACGAAACTGAGCGAAACTTTGGGTAAGTTGATTTAACTGCTCTTGCTGTACTTTTACCATCTCCCGCAGTTCACTTAGTTCCGACACCGGGGACCCACCCGTATTTAGACGTGGCCCTCCCCGAACGCCATACTGAATCCCATATGACAAAGGAAGAGATTGACTTCGAGCCCGCACACCCCCTGGCATACCCTCTTGCTCCCACCTAATTGCTGCACTACATACTTCTAACAGAGTGACATTAGGTTCACGGCCGACCAATTGTTTTAACTCACGCCGGAGAGCATTATCGGACACATGTTCAACAAACTGATCACGCAATAATACAGGAGCATTTGGTACAGCTCCAGGAAAACGCTGCTTAACCCTCTCCATAAGACCCAACAAAGAGAGGGAGAACTCTAAAAGACTCTCCCCCTCCAGTTGTCTTCTGGAGAAAAATGCCTCTTGCAATGCTACATGAGACTGAGTGCAACCAAAAACTTCACGCAATGCACTAAAAATCTTATCCGGGTCCCCCCGTTCAATCTCAGAGCGATATCTAATCTCTTCCCGTGCCTCCCCCTCCAAGTGGTCAAATAAAAAGAATGCCTGGTCAGCAAAAGACAAGTGATGGGCCCGAATACAGGCCTGCGCCTCCTCAATCCACTCATCAACCCCAACACCAGACTTACCATTAAACTTGGGACATTTACGATCCCTAGGTACAAACACAAATCGTTCAGACTGGCTAGCACCCACACTGACTGGAGGAGGGGTGGCAGGCTCTGCATTGGGGATATTAAGGGATGCCACGGCAGGACCAGGCGACACCAGAGCCCCCTCCTGACGTAGCCTCTCATTATCCGCCCTTAACTGAGCCACAAGCTCTTTAAGTTCTCTAAGTTCATCCTCCATGACGGAATCACACTTACCACTATAATAGGGGACCACGAAGAGAAGACCCGTGATAGTAGGGAACACTATTCCACACAACCCGGACTGAAACTGCTGCTTTGCCTTGGCACAACCAAACAAAACAAAGAAATAAATAAACCCACAATAAGCTACAAAAAATATATATATTTAAATAACCACGTCTCCGCTGACCCAATGTGAGATCCTGCCGATTACGCCAGAATGTGGCGGGACACCGAGGGTTTTAAGAAAGTGCAACCTAAAGATTACGCCACCCTGGAATTTCACCAGGGAATATTTATTGAAAATTTGTTCTCAGAAACAGCACAGGTTCGTACTCAGTGAGACAGCAGGAGACGTAGATATAGAAATAGATAAACTTTTATTACAAAACATAAAAGAAAAAGAGCAATCCCACTTTAACATACAAACACATCATACAACCTTCCTATGGAGATATTCTAAAATATATGAGCTTAGGGTACACTAGCTGAGGCGTGACAGCGGGCAACAAGGGGCACAACTAGGCCTCCACGGCACCTCACCATTTCATACACCTGTGTAGAGACATTCACATGCGCACACACGTGAAAAGGAGACCGCCACCAGGACTACACCCTGCCTTAGGCACTCAGCTCCTGTAACCACAAAAGTATGTTATACAGTTCTCAATGTTATCATAGGCACCCTGCAAGAATCAGTCACTCGAAAGGAAATACAACACTTAATCACACACAAGGAAAAGCTCAATTAATAAAAGAAACAAAAACACACCAATACACTTAAACACATATCAGTAAAAAAGAACAAACAATTCACACACCCACAATTATGATAAACCAATAGACAAACAAAACCAAAGAAAAGAAATCCAAATAACTAAACATGTACACATACACACCAAAACAAAAGGAGTCCAACACAACATGCACAGCTAAAAGATGTTCCAGAGGAGCTGCTGGGAGCAAAGCAGTTAGCTCACAGCTAATAGCAGCAGTTAGCACCCAGCTAACAGCAGCAGTTAGCACCCAGCTAACAGCAGCAGTTAGCACCCAGCTAACAGCAGCAGTTAGCACCCAGCTAATAGCAGCAGTTAGCACCCAGGCAAGCAGTTAGCTTTCAAGCAAAGCAGCAGATAGGACCCAGGCAAAGCAGTTGTTAGCACCCAGGCAAAGCAGTTGTTAGTACACAGCCCCAACTGCACAGAAAAGAATTACACATGGAATGCAGCTAACTGGTCTATAAAACAAATGAAAACCTAGACAGCTCAGTTGACACCCCATTCTTACCAAACAGATAAAAATCTTAATACATACCATGCAAGTAGAACCTCATGGAACCCAATTACACTATCAGGGAACAATGTGCATTGCAAAGAGGCTCACATGTCCGATTCTGTCCCACGCCAACCTCTGCATCAGAATAAATAGACACAGCTAAACATTTAAACAAATTACGAGAACTACAGCACAACGAGCTCTTACCTGTAGAGGGATAACCTCGGGCCAATGCCAGCAACAGCACTTCATTAAGTGAGTCGTTCTGAGGGAAACACTACCATGAGCTGCAATCTACCACAAATAACCAACCAGCTTCACTTCACATACCTGAATGATGCAGTGATGACACCAAGGCAAGAGGCGGGACCTATAACAAAAGGCTACCTGTCACCAAACCTATATATATCCTCCCACTGCCCCATTATGGGACAGCCAACAAGCCAAGTAACCAATTAGGTCCAAGTAGGCCTCAACCTGCCACAATCTTATAGGAAAATACACAAATGCAGGCATGAGTAAGACCTGCCCTACAGTAATTTTTAAAAAGTTTATCAGAAGGGTCTGGAGTATGGAACGAAATTACCGTCAAATATAATTGTGTGTAAAAAAAAAACATTTGTGTGTAATTCTGAGTTGGATTCCAAAATCTACGGCCACGACAGCGTACAGATATGAGATTTTGTGTGTTTGCTAAGGTACAACTCTGAAATATACACATTTACAATATATACGTTTACAGACACAAAACTCGTTTTTACAAATCCTCTGTTACACGGACGAATTGCAAAATTACACCCACGAATGTAGTGTGTTACACCACTGTCAAGATACATCATCAAGACCACATGCGCAGGCATCACTATCCGAGGGGAGAGGAATCGATTCAGTGCATGAACCCTGCCACAGATTCCTGATGACGTCTTTTTGACAGTGTTTTAACACACTACATTCGTGGGCGTAATTTCGCAGTTCGTCCGTGTAACAGAGGAGATGTAAAAACGAGTTGTAATGTAACAGACGCACAGAATCTCGTATCTGTAAGCTGTCGTGGCCGTAGATTTTGGAATTCAAATGGAACCAAACACAGAATTACACACAAATCTTTTTTTTTTTTTTTACACACGATTATTTTTGACAGTGATTTTATTCCATACTAGAGAATCTGGTTGAGATTAGAGATGTGCATCAGCACTGGGATTCTGTAGAATGTCGCAGTTTAAACACAGCGTGACATTAAGGAGCACTTGAAAGGCAGGGGTGTGTATATAATGTATAACAAAGTGTAAACTGATATTAAATTGATGCTCGGCAGAACGGAAAGCAAACATCAATCTCACAACTTTACTGGAGCAGGGACATTAAAACTGTGTTCTGATTCACTGGCACTCAGGTGTTTCAGCCAGTCATTTACATTTTAACGTATTTGGTAGACGCCCTTATCCAGAGCGATGCAGATTTATCTCATTACACTTCTGAGCAAGTGAGGATTAAGGGCCTTCCTCAGGGGCCCGGCAGTGGCAGCTTAGGGTTGACTTGGGGTTTGAACCTGGCACCTTCTGGTGTCGTACCAAATCGTGGTTTGAAGACCTAAAAACCAAACAAAAACCTTCACTGAGTAAACTTTGAGTAGAGGAAAAGCAAATCGAGTTTATTGAAGACAGACTTGACAAAGCTGACAAATCAGACAAATCTGAATCAGCCGGTCTGACAGACAGATTGACAGATGCCCCATGAAGTCCCAAAGCTCCAAAAGAGTGAAGAAAAGCCCACAAAGAACGTTATTCATTTTTATTCATTAACTTTATTCATTAATTATTCATGTGAGGGTTGATGCTGCGCACGTCTGGCCATCAGTACTCGGTGAAGACAAAACTGAAAGCTGTGGTGTTTTCTGTCAGTCCATGTTTGCCAGACCTGAGTCTGTTTATATAGTTAAGGTATTTTTTTTTTCCATAAAGTATGGAATATGACCTGTGTATACATTTTATTTTATTTTATTTCATTTATTTACATTTGAACAAAAAGTGACATGTTCAAACTTATCAATACACTTCTCAGTAATCAATAGAAAAGCCTTTTAAAAAGTTTTCCAACGTCTCTTCAGGCATTCAGGTATCAGCTGCAGTGAGCTCCACAGTCGTCCTGCCGTGTGAATGGAGAGATCCGTCCATCCAAACACCTTATGTGGAGTGGACTATCGGTCCTGACACTGTGTTTGAGCGACAGGGTAAAGTGTCAATTGTAGGTGAAGGATATGAGGGACGTGTGGACGTTCCTGAGGACGAGCTGCTTAAAGGAAACTGTTCCCTGGTGCTGAGGAACGTCAGAGTTACTGATGAAGCTGAGTACAGAAGCTCATTAATGAAATGAATATTATACACACATTCTCCAAGACTCAGTCCTGCATTCACACACCGAGATCAACCACAAACACCACATGGAGGAAATGAAGTGTGTGTTTAAAAAGAAAGCACACACACACACACACACACACACACACACACACACACACACACACACACACCTACACACACACACACACACACACACACACACACACACACACACACACACACAATCAGAACACAGATATTTAATATCATTTAATTTATGACTTTATTTTTCCTCTAAAGTTAAAACTGAGGAGAGAACAGATAAAACTCCAGATTCCTCAGGTGAATATTAAACCTTATTTAAGTGTGTGTTGTGTTGTACAGCTCACTGATGGAAACATCACACACAGTCATGTGATTATGTGAGTGATAACAAATATGAAGAAATATTAATATGACAGATATGAAAAAGTATTTATACCCTGAAACTCCACACATGAATAATATGTAATAAATAAAATCACACATTATGAAAATATAAACAATATGAATAAATAATAATAAATAA
>JAAGKR010009221.1:0-27489 GCA_011419295.1 Clarias macrocephalus | reverse complement strand
AGACAGTAAGGCGTTACAATAGTCCAACCTAGAGGTGATAAAGGCATGAACTAATTTTTCTGCATCATTTAGTGCCAATATGTTTCTTATCTTAGCAATATTTCTAAGGTGAAAGAATGCTATCCTGGTAATATTATCTACATGTGCTTCAAACGAAAGGCTAGAATCCATAATCACACCAAGGTCTTTTACTGTTGCACTTGATGGAACAGAAAGGCCATCTAAAGTTACAGTGTGATCAGAAAGCCTACTTCTAGCTACTTGTGGTCCTATGACCAGAACTTCTGTCTTATCAGGATTAAGCAGAAGAAAATTAATTAACATCCAATCTCTTATGTCCTGCACACACTGCTCAAACTGCAAACTGGTTTTTCTCATGTGTGGCATTGACCTGCTCTCTGATCTGAGCTGCTGTTAACCTGCGATTTCTGAGGCTGGTGACACGGATGAACTTATCCTCCCCGCAGCAGAGGTGACTCTTGGTCTTCCTTTCCTCGGCCGGTCCGCATGTGAGCCAGTTTCTTTGTAGCGCTTGATGGTTTTTGTGACTGCACTTGGGGACACTTTCAAAGTTTTCCCAATTTTTCGGACTGGCTGACCTTCATTTCTTAAAGTAATGATGGCCACTCGTTTTCTTTCTTCACTTAGCTGCTTTTTTCTTGCCATAATGCAAATTCAAACTCCTTGAATGAGAAGGTGTGTCCAAACTTTTGGTCTGTACTGTATATAGTCTATTTGTCTTCAACAAAACTTCAAGGCAAACATACAAAATAAAAATATAAACTGTTGTCTGAACATGACAGGCAGTACTATGGGATACACTGTAGTATTATTTCAAACCTGTTGCGTTGATTTTAACTGTTACACAGAGATTCTGAAAACAGGGCCAAAGTTACAGTACCTAGCATTATACTAGAAATGAAGTACAATATTTAGTAAGAACACATTTGACAATACATTTATCTTATGCTGATGAAAATAAAAAAAATGTTATAAACAAGTGTAATGATGAAGCATACTAGCCACTAAATTCAAAACCAGAAGCGGAGACAACAGAGCCAATCAGATACAGGCACTCAGAATGTGCACTTCTCCAGTCTCTCATTGGAGAAGTCTATGTATTGTAGAAGAGTTTTAATGCTGCTCCAATTCGAACAAGCATAGCCTTGTGTTGTGCATAGAGATAGAGTTCGAACAAATAAAAATGAGCTTGAATGCGTAAAATTGAGTTTGAGTGCACAGGCAAGTAAGTAGTTCGATAACATATAAGTATAGATAAGTAGATTCAAATTTTATTGAAAATACAGTAAGTAGGATCCATTTGTAAGTCCAACAAAGTGAGTCTTACACCACGATCTCACATGATTAATGTTTTTGACGGTCCTCGTGAAAGTTTGTGGAACCTCAAGGAACGTTGGGCGGTTACTTGCGGTGCCTAAAACAGAGGTAGGGGTGTTATACACCCTTGACACCTTTGGTGTTTTGGTTACTCATTATACTCTCGCTCTCGTTAATGAGGGGAATCCCTGTGACGCAGCGGGACAGCTGACATCATTTAAAGGTAGCCCTGGGAAGACAACACATGGTGTTTACTATACGCTTGAATGGACGCCATTTTGTCTCAGACCTGTACTGGACTGTGAACTCTGTCTTATTGAGGATTTTCAGCTTTACAGAACAGCCATTTTCTATCATCGTGCTCCCGGACTGATTCACTGAAATTGGAGAGACCAACTCATTTCTCCCGCTCTCCTACATGCACACACATACAATATACCCGAACTTTGGACATTTTTCACTTTCACTTACACACTGAAAACATTGTATACAGTGGCCAATTTGTTAAAAAAAAAAAAAAAAATTAAGGGGGTGGTGTGGTTAAGAGTTTTTTTGGCTTGGGGTTAGGGGGGGCCGTTATGGTGCATTTGATTATGAAACATGCGAAAGATATGATTGTGAAATATGTCATTTTTAAGAACAGTTAATATAAGCTTAATTAAATCAACTTGGAGCCATCAAAACAAAACATGCATTTAAACATGCAATTGTCACTTAATCCTTTCCATGGCTTTGATCTGGGGAAGATTAAAAGAATAGAAAAAAAATTACATATACATTATTAAATTAATAATTTAAATACATGCATCAATTTTATATTTTTGTATGACTAATCACCAGGCTCTCTCTCTCTCGCACTTTCTTTCTCACACACACACTTGCACGAAATTACTATTATGACGTTTTAAAAATCTATTTTTGACTCTTTTGCACCCAATTAATAATAGTTATAAATTAAATTACAGAAATTGGGTAAAAATTTTTGTTATCCTTAAAGCTGTCAGTCATTTCGAAAACTCCCATATTAAATTGCTTCGTTTTCATCGCATTTTTGCTGAGAGGACTTGTGCGCATGTATCATACCTTCAGTTCTCTTCTTTTTGAAATATGTCAAAAGCTGTGCTTGAATGTCTCGGATTACTTAGCTGTAACCCTGTTCCCTGATAAAGCGGGAACGAGATGCTGCATGAAAACGCTACGGGAACATCTCTTTGTTCGGTTGTGAAGCCTGTGTATGTCAAAACCGCAGAATACTTTGGCTTATAACCTCTGCCTGGCATGAGGTCACCAAATAAGATGCACCTGCAGGTTATAAATAGGAGTGAACCGGAAACATCCTCAGGTCAATTTTGTCTGAAGGACATCCAGGCACGCCAGCAGTGCGGCATTGAAACACAGCATCTCGTTCCCACTTTATCAGGGAACAGGGTTACAGCTAAGTAACCCGAGACGTTCCCTTTCAAAAGCTACACTCGATGCTGCGTGAAAACGCTATGGGAACGAGAATACCAACGCCGCCGCACTGCAAGTGTCTGCAAGTGTCATCCCCAGCTTGTGTAGCGTGTGCGCACAATAGCCAAGGAGGTCTCAGACCTAGCACTGAGATGCTGACTCAAGGATCCACGAGCCCGGGGTAGCATTGACATCCAGACTATAAAATGTAACAAACATGTATGGAGAGGACCAGCCTGCCGCATCACACACCTGCTGCAGGGGGACGCCTCTTGCCAGAACAATTGATGAGGTAATCCCCCTGGTTGAATGAGCCCTGATTCCCAGAGGCAATGTGTGACCATGCGTCTCAAAGGCTAGGGCAATAGCATCTCTCACCCAGTGTGACAGAGTCTGCCTAGTGGCGGCCGCCCCCCGGTTGCGACCCCCATGGCAAATAAAGAGCTGCTCTGACTTACGCCACTGGCTAGTGCGGTGGACGTAAATCCGAAGAGCACATACTGGACACAGTAAGTGAAGTCTTTCCTGCTCCAAAGCTGTGAAAGGCGGAGGACAGAAGGCTTCGAGAACGACTGGGTGCATGGTCGAGAATGGAACCTTGGGAAGATAGTTCGGGTGAGGATGCAGAATAGCTTTGACTATCCCAGGGGCAAAGTCTAGGCAGGATGGGGAGACTGACACAGCCTGCAGACCCCAATCCTCTTCAAAAGATAATAGCCATAAGAAAAACCATCTTAAGAGACAGAAGGCTGACAGGCGCTGACTCTAGTGGGTCGAAAGGGGTGCCAGCCAGGCCTTCGAGTACGATAGCTAAGTCCCATGAAGGAACTGTCACTCTAGTGGGAGGCTTCAACCGTTTAGCTCCACGAATAAAACTGGCAACTAAATGATGCTTTTCCACAGAAACCCCATCGGTCAGAGCATGCCGAAATAGCGGCTATGTATGTTCTGAGAGTACTAGGGCATAAGCCAGAGGACAACTTTTCTTGCAATCTGGCAGTGGACTGGGTCTACATGTTTTACTATGCACCAACTTTCAAATACACTCCATTTGAGGGCATAAGTTCTTCTAGTGAAGGGAGCCCTGGCACTTAAAATGGTTTCAATTACGCTGGCTGGAAGACCAGCATCTCTTAGTTGGTCCCATTCAGGGGCCAAATGTGAAGGTTCCAGAGCTCGGGCCGGGGATGAAATATTGTCCCCTGCGCCTGACACAGAAGATCCCTCCTCACTGGAATCACCCAGGGTAAACCGTCGAGGAGATATATTAGATCCGAGAACCACACTCTGGTCAGCCACTGGGGCGCTATCGATAAGAGGCGCAAACCCTGTTGACGGACCCTCGCCAGGACTCCCGGGAGCAGAACTATAAGAGGAAACGCATAAAGGCGTAATCTGGGCCACGTGTGGGCCATGGCGTCCAGACCCAAGGGAGTTGGAGTAGTCAGAGTAGTAAAGGGGACATTGTGCTGCCTCTTGCGAGGCGAAGAGGTCCACCTCTGCTATATAAAATCTTTCCCAGATTTGACTGACTACTTCGAGGTGGAGTTTCCAGTCCGCTCCTACATTTATGTGCCCCGGAATGTAAATCGCTCTGAGGGACAGGAACTTGTCCTGTGCCCAAAGCAGAACCTTGTGCGCTAGCTTGTTCAAGCGGCGCGAGCACAGTCCACCCTTGCGATTTATGTACGAGACTACCACAGTCTTGTCCACCCGCACTAGGACATGGTAGCCTCTCAACTGCTGGAGGAAGTGTTTCAGGGCCAGAAACAGAGCCATCATTTCGAGGCAATTGATGTGCCATGCGAGAAGATGACCTCTCCAGCTCCCTTGTGCTGGACGGCCATCCAAGACCGCACCCCAGCCCGTGAGGGAAGTGTCTGTCATTAGCATCTAGCAACAACAAGTCGAACCTAAAGTGGGACCCGGTCAGAAACCGGGGTCTAAACCACATAGAAAGGGTATGAAGCCCCGACGCGTAACCCTTATTAGCCTCTGGGGATTGGCCCTTGAGTGAAGCTCTTAGCCACAACTGAAAACACCCTCATGTGCAGAAGGCCCAAAGGTATCACCGTGGACGCAGCTGCCATGAGACCTAAAGATCTTTGATGGAGTCACTTTCTGGCCTAGCTTGATTTCCTTCAGGGTGTTGGAGGATGGGTTTGACACAAGTGGGAAACAGCTGTGCCCGCCTTGTGATTGAATCCCATGTGACACCCAAATATGTTGTCCTCTGAACAGGAAAGAGACCGCCTTTCATTGAGTCTCAATCCTAAAGAATGGAGATGAGCTAGGATGACATCTCGATGTTGAAGCGCTAGCTATTAAGACTGAGCTAGGATTAGCCAGTCGTCAATACAATTCAGAATACGGATGCCCTGGAATCATAGAGCCAGAGCTGCATCCGTGCATTTTATATGAGCGGGGTGACAGGGCTAGGCCAGTTAGAAGGACCCGATACTGGTAAGCTTCGCCCCTGAAAGCAAACCTCAGGAACCTTCTGTGTTGTGGCAATATTTATATCTGAAAATATGTCATTCAGGTTGACCGTCACAAACCAAACCTCTGGTTGAATTTGAGAAACAATCATTTTGGCTGTCAACATTTTGATGTTCAGCCCAAGAAGATGTAAAATTAGACGCAACCCCCCATCTCTCGTCTGGCAGGGGAACATGATCTATGGCCTCCTTTTCCCAGCAAAGTCTGTAATTGCCAAGTCAGCAGATGCACTCGTTCCGGTTTCATGGAAGTGAAGACCACGCCATTGAAAACGCGGAGAACGATGTGCAACGGAGGGAGGGTGTTAGGTGTTCGTCATCCTGAAACAAGCCAGGAAGGAACCGAGCACCTAAGATTTCGCTGGAGACCGCTGCTTCCCGAAACACCAGTGGTGGCGGAGATTAGACATTGGCCCCCATAGGGTGCCAGGGAGAAGTCTTTATCCCTTATTGGAATTTTTACACGTCCCTCCCCAGGGACACCCCCGTGGTCCTGGGCACATCAACCTCAGGACTTCCTTTTTGGCGGAGATAATGCTCCTCAGGTCCGGTGCTTTGGCAGCATTGCCAAAGAAGCCGGAAGGCAAGAGGGGGGGCATCAAGGAGGAAAACGTGATCCCTGACCTCGATGCCCGTGAGGTTAAATCACAGATGTCTCTCCGTGGCAACCGCGGCAGCCATAGAACGGCCGATAGCATGGGTCGTCTGCTTAGTGGCACAGAGAAAAAAATATATGGCTCGGCGCCATCAATAGACCCGCCAGTGCTCAGAACTCTTAACAGGTGAGCTTGGTATGCCTGCAAAACCGCCATGGTGTGCAGGGCAGCACCAGCCTGACCCGCTGCCTGAAAAGCTTTCCTCACCAACGAAGATATTAGTCTACACGGCTTGGTGGGCAGTGTGGGCTTTTTCAGGGAGGATGAGCTCCCAGGAGAGAGATAGCTCGCAAGCGTCTCTTCAATCTGGGGTATCATCATAAAACAGGGGATGAATAAGGCTTATTCCATGAAAGAGTTAACTCGTCATGGAGGTCGCCAAAAAAGGGGAGGAACCCTCGTTGAGGCCCCTACCCTGGCCACCCGACAGAAACCTGTCGTCTAACTTTGAGCGCTTGGGGATTATTATAATTTTTTTGTATTAACTAATTAATTAATTAATTAATTAATTAATTTATTTATTTTTGCGGCGAGAGAGGAAATCTATTCGGCCCCTTCGCAAAAAGCGCTGGAGTCGCTTGAGAAGCGGACGCTAAAACTTCCTGATCCGGGGAGAGCGTGAGAAAAAGGGGGAATTCCGTCGCATGCGCGTCTGCCAGATCGGCACGCTATCTCCATGGAAGCAAGGGAGGAATCTCTTCCGTCTGCTCACAAGAAGCGCCGGAGCACGCTTGAGAAGCGGACGCTAAAAACTTCCAGATCCGGGGAGAGCGCGAGAGAAAGGGGGAGATACCATCTCATACGCACGCGAGCCCAGGAATGCGCGCGCGAAGTGCCTTAATAGGGAGATCACAATGCTTGCACTTTCCTTGAAACCCAAGCACTCAAGAAAAAGTCGTGGAGATCGCCCTCCGAAAGAAATCACACGGAGGCACGCATCTCGCAACCAACTCTTGTCATTATCGGTAAGTAAAGTTTTTCTTTCCTACCGTGATTCTGTTGCACACACACACACACAAACACAAAGCGGTCCTGAAGACAAAAAGATCTGAGGATGTTTCCGGTTCACTCCTATTTATAACCTGCAGGTGCACCTTATTCGGTGACGTCATGCCTGACAGAGGTTATAAGCTGAAGTATTCGGCAGTTTTGACATACACAGGCTTCACAACCGGAGAACAAAGGGATGTTCCCATAGCGTTTTCATGCAGCATCGAGTGTAGCTTTTGAAAGGGAACTGTGCTCGTGGACGATGTCGATGATCATACATAGAGAGTTTTAATATTACATAACACACATCATTATTAATCTAAAGAGGATGTTAAGGGGGATGGTGATTTTAAAGAGGGCATTCCCTCCACACCCTCCCCCCCGAAAATCGAGCCCTGATTGTATACAATTGAAAATATTGGTATCTGTTGCACTGCAGTGACTATTTTTTATACATTATACATGAGCTACTATGGTGTAAAGATTTATTCGCATTCATGAATGTTTGTAGATCCACGGTCCATTCGTATCTGTGGAAATACGTGACTCGATTGTTCCTAAATCGGGGACTTACTGTATACTGAGACTACAGAATACTAAAATTTGTACTTCCATTTATGATTTCTGTACATTGTTACAATGATTATTTTAAACACTTTTTAAATATGCCAAAAATAGATAAAAAGTTTAAATAAGTGTGCTTTGAAAATATTTTATTGTAAATATATTTTCCTAATATATAATTTTTTGTTAGTATATTTGCAAAGGACTATAGAGGATTTTAATATATTTGTATCTTTTTTACTAGGGTAGGCCTTATTCACTAATCAAATTCTATTAGCTGATTCACAATAATTCTACTACAAACTGTATTTTGTTCAATAACAGTGCTTATTCAACTAATCTCAGTGAATTAGACATGCAAGTGGTGGAATATACATACTGCAAAATGAGAGTTCTACTGTAAGAAAAATTACAGTGTTCTTTCACTTTCAGAGAGGAAGATTGTTCTACTTAATTACACGTTAGAAGTGAAATAGCATAATCAGGAAATGCCTGCTGTACCTGCTGGGTTTTGGGGCCAAGTCAAATTTTATATTTATTTGCAGCCATATTCATCTGTTTTACATTTCGTTTTTCTCTCTTACTTTGGAATTTTTGTTAGCATATCTTAAATTCAATGTTTTCTGGACGGTGTGTGGTTTTAAATACATGTACGTATCAAAGAAAGGGTGTATAGATGAGAATGTTAGAGCAAAGTTAGGAGAAAATTAAACAGTGCCCATCTTTGTCTACAGTAGTCACTTACTGTGGTGACACTAGATTAATGAGAGAGAGTAAACATGTTAATTATATGTATTGAATGTATATTATGCCTTTTCCAATATATACCTTTGATTAAGATTTGAAACTGAACTAACTTCTGACTGCATCTCTCTGCAGTACACTGGTTGTTTTAGTCTTGAGAAATATCCTGTTGATTTATGTAATCAGAGGAGATGTAGAGAAAGAAGAGGATGTACAACATACTACACTACCGAGTTATCCAATAGGAAAAAATTGTGGTGTCTGCAAATGGTTAAACGAAACCAGTTTAACTACTGTCAAAGAAAAAAGTTGAACAGGTGACTATGAAAAGGCAGTAACCATGAGCTCAGGACTAAACCTGAGTCTGTGAATTCAATATGATTGTGCAAAGACTGGACCCCACCTATCCTGGGTAACCTTGCATGTCACACCTTAAATAAATAACTCGTACACTGTTAAAAACAGAGCTGGCTTGGACGACACGACAACTCACAACTACTACTACAACCTATACCCATCTTTCTTTTCAGTGAACTCAGCTCACTGAATAATAAAGGTGGAGAAGAACTGGAAGAAATGGAGCTCAGGAGGCAGCTTAGACAAGTAATTTTATCTTTAATTAGTTCCAATTCCCCTGTGTTTAACACCCAGTAAATTGCAGTTGCATTGTTGTCATTTTCCTCCAGCTTATAACTGTTGATAGTGTGAGGGTCAGAATTTCCTCCTAAGCCTCTTAACTGTATGAAAAGAGGGCTTTAAAGCCGACGAGAGAGGAGGATGATCTGCTGCGGTATCATTCTCATGCTCCCCTTCTGCCTTTTCTTGCTCTTTCCTTCAGGTCTTCAGTAACAACTCGGCAGCATATAACAATAGCCTTTGCCAGGACAGTTCATAGGGCTAATTAAGGCCTCTCGTCTCCCCAGCCACATTCAGGGTGAAACAATTCAATCCTCTGGCCTTGCCCACTTCCTGGTAGCCCGGAGATGGAAAAGGATGTGAAAGTGAAGAATGCAAATGAAAGAGTTGAGCCCAGTCCAAGGAAATAGAATAGGGATCAATAGCATTAGGCAGTTCCAGAGAAGAACACACGTGAGCTTCAGAGACCGATTGAGCCGGACATTGTCAGATCAATGGTGCAGTTGTTCCTGTACAAATTAAAAGAGCAGGTTCTTCTCAGAATATAGAACATATATACAATCTTATGCAAAAGTTTAGGCACCCCTGGATAAATAACAGATTTTGGTGATTTTTTTATTGAAAAGTATCTCTTGGAAATGAAAAACATTTGTGCATAGTTACTTTTTATGTCATAAATTGAGAAAAGATTTTTAAAATTTTTTTAAACATTACTGTGGCACTGTGCAAAAGTTTGGGCACCCTACATAATCAGTACTTAATAACACCTCCTCTGGCAGAAAACACAGCTTCCAAATGCTTTTTATAGCCAGCTAAAAGTCTTTCAATTCTTGTACTTGGGATTTTTTGTAAATGGGATTTTCTCCCATTCTTCCTTGCAGAAGGCTTCTAGTTCTGTAATATTCTTTGGTCGTCTTGCATCCACAGCTCTTTTAAGATCTACCCACAAATTTTCAGTGATGTTTAAATTAGGGGACTGATGGCCATTCTGTTGTAGAACCCATCCTCTTTTCCACTTCAGCTTTTTACAGATGGTGTGGTGCTAGCTTCCAGAATTTGCTGGTATTTAGTGGAGTCCATTCTTCCCTCTACCCGTGCAATGATTCCCGTGCCACTGGCTGCAACACAGCCCCAAAGCAAGATAAATCCACCCCCATGCTTAATAGTTGGCAAGGTGTTCTTTTCAGGAAATGCTGCTCCTTTTTTTCTTCAAACATGCCTTTGCTGATTGTGGCCAAAGAGTTCTATTTTAACTTCATCAGTCCACAGCACTTGTTTCCAAAACGCATCAGGCTTCTGTAGATGTTCTGTTGCATACTTCTGACGTTTTATTTTATGATGGGGACGCAGATAAGGTTTTCTTCCACTGACTCTTCCATGAAGGTCTTGTGGAACGGTGTACCACCACTCCTGAGTCTGCTAAATCTTCCTGCAGGTTTTGTGCATTCAAATGGGGGTTTTGATTTGTCTTTCTGACCAGCATAGAGTTTTTTTGGTCTTCCAGATCACATCTTGACCTCCACAGTTCCCATGAACAGCCATTCTTAATTACATTTCTCACTGTAGAAACTGCAAGCTGACACTATTTTGTTATCTTCTTGTAGCCTTCTTATGCATTGTGGGCATCAATAACTTTCATTTTCAGAGTCTTGCACAGCTGTTTAGAAAAACCCATGGTTGTTGAGTGTCCGCAAGTGTGTGCACAAGGTTTGAAGAGTCAAAATAATTGTAAAGCTTTGAAATTGGCATTAACAGCTGTTGCCATGCATCAGATCTAACGAGCTGATTAAGGTCTGAAACCTTGTATAAAGCATCTGAGACATTGGAACTCTTAGGGTGCCCAAACTTTTGCACAGTGCCATAATAATGTCTTTTTTTTGTTGTTGTTGTTGTTCAATTTAGGCATAAGAAGTAACTATGCATCAATGTTTGCTAAAAATATTTTTTTTTCATTTCCAAGAGAGACTGTATTAACATCTTTTAAATTAAAAAAAAACACACACACACAAAATTTTTTTTTTCAAGGGGTGCCTAAACTTTTGCATAAGACGTGTATATATGTATATATATATACATATATACACAACCTAATCTTCAGCATGAAACTCAGCACAAAACATGCAATATTAACCACAGCTATTTCTGGCTAGGTGAGAACCCTGTGTTAAACCCTGTGTGCTGTTCATTATGATTATCCATTTATCAGTCAGTAAAAAAAGGAAATACAATGCCACTATAACTTTACTCCAATAGGTAGTTAATTAGTATATATCTAAAGTTAAAAAAAAATTATGATCAAAATGAAAATTTGGTTTTCTTTTAATGTTTCTAGTCAATTTACAACTAGTCAGTTGTATTAGACAGGTAAAAAAAAGTTTCAAAGTCCAATAGATCGTAAGAGCCCCTCTGAGAGATTTCATGGCTTAAGATGGAGCATATTTGTCTGCTGATGGGATTCATCACACTCAAAATTGCTTGCTCTTAGAAAAAGTTGAATCTCTGCAAAAAAAACAAAACAAAAAAAAAAGGTTCTCCAGGTTCCTTCTTTTCACTACAAACCAAAACCAGGATTTGCAAACCTTTTGGTTAAATTTGATATTAAAGCTATCAAAACGCATAAAACACATGAAGGGTTTCCATGCAAAATGCAATAAATGCAAATTTCTTTTCAGACTTTTACTCATACCGGCTCAATAATTTCAGAGACACACAAGGTTGTTTACAGCGAAACTTTTAATGTGAAAATGGCCACATATTATTTGGGAACTATGCATTAGATAGCAAAATGAGATGCACCCTTAAAAAGGCAATCACATCACTTTTTTCTGTCATGTGATCAGTGAAGCAATATTGCCAGCTGATTACAGTAAATGCAGACTTTAGTTGAATGTTGAAGCCAAGGAAAAGGATGTTTAGTTAGTTACTGCCATTGCAGTTACCATAGCACTTATGGGTTACTAAAATAAGCTGCTTTCTTAAAACTACTAAAAGATTACCAAAAGTCAAAGCTTTTTTCCCTGTTCCAGTTTGCTGCCAGTATGCACTAAACATTATGTTCTCCCAGTATGCATCTGTGCATTTTAATCAAAACTAAGTAATCATAATATTAATACTTAATTGCATACTAGCATGGCCACAAACACAATTACATGTTGATTTATCCATTGTGATAAAATTGTGGGAGGTGGATTTGTAACATTTTGCAGCATCACACAAAATTCATTCTGATATGCCAAAACAGTTTCGACACATTGCAGCAACTGCTATAGCTGTGCTTTTATTCTAGTCAGTATGGTGTCTTTCTGTCTCTCTCTTTTTCTTACCATCTTACCATCCGATCTTTCATAGGCAAATGTTAGAATTTATTGCCCTTCCCCTTTTTAGAGTGAGCAGTTATGAATAATATTTTTTTTTCAACCCGCTGCATCAGAGGGGATAAATTTTTAAATAAGTAAACAGTATTGATTTTGCCGAGGCAGTTTTATATTATTCAGGACGCACTAAATTCTCCATCTATGAATCAGAAAATGGTTTGTAAATTGCTAGTGTTTTTTGTTTGTTTGTTTTTTTTTTTTTTTGGTTTATTTGTTTGTTTGTTTCCCAACCACTATTTTGGCAAACAACTGAATCTTATTTTTTTTTCACTGTGTCAGTCATTTGAAGGTGAAATGAGTGTTAGGTAAGAGTGCATCAATAACCATCATTTGTGGTTACTGAGCAAGTGCAAATGATGGGCAAAGGCATAATACAGTGCATAGGTTGTCTTGCAATGTAATGTCTTCCATTAGAACAATTGGAGCAGTGCAGCATCCTGCTCTAATAGGATTGTAGCTGTAGATCATCTCCCATCTTGCTGACAGCGGCAGGATTTAATCTGTCGATTGTCATGTTACAGCACTCTCAACGTGGGTCCTCATTTTCTAAAGGTGTGTATACACTGATGCATTTTTATTTCAGTTTCTCTTGTGAAACATGAAACACAAAATATTAAACGCCAAAACACTTAAAGAATAAAAGTTGTTCTTTAGTATTATTTTGTCTGTGTGTTATGAATAAATGGTAAAGCAATGCCTAAATACATATGCCTAAAGAAGTGTGGTTAATTGTGGGCATGTTTGTATTTTAATGAGCAGCGATGCACAATCAGCTGTTCACAATTGTTTTTTGTTAAGCTTTATTGCCTATGTGTGAATATAACCTACTGTACATTTTGAAGAATTGCATTTCTCTACCAGTTCACTGTACCATCATGCAGGAATTAACATTCTCTCCTGATTATTTTTTATTATATTCCTCCCTCACTCTGTCTCTTTTTTCTGAGATATGCTGAAAGATCAAAGAAAATGGTTAGGTTGGGATGAGTGCACCCAGGTCAGGCCAACTTAATACCCATTTACACCCCTGGCACAGCTGCTTTTTCTCAATTTACGGGCACCCTTCAAAAACAAAATGAGCAAATATGACTGTTTAAAACCAAGATTTTGTCTGTTTGGCATTTTTGTCATGTCGAAATTATTGATGGAATGCACAGGTCAGCAGTACCATTAAAACCCAAAACATTAAGCCCAATGTTAGGACCTCTGAAGGTGTTTTGTGGTATCTCGGCATTAGCAGCATATTCTTTTCAGAGCTGTACGTTGCAAGAAAGGGCCTCCATGGATCAGACATGTTTGTCCAAAACATCCCACACGTGCTCAATTGGATTGCACTGCGTGTTCTGATACCTTTCTATCATAGCCAGCATTAACATTTTTCCACGGTTTTTGCTACATTATCTTCTCTGTGCTAAAGTACAATTAGAGCTATAATTTGAATTCTTTGAAAAAGATACAATTTTGAAAGATTTGAATAGGATGGTGAATAAGAGAAAATAACTCAAACAAAATGTTTTACTCAAATAGTTAATTTGTGGTTTTTAAGTTTGGCACCCAAATTCTTGTTTCTTCTACCCATAGCAGCATGTATTCATTCTGAGTAATCTACTTATTTTATAATATAACCATATTATTCTTTGATTTGTGGGCATGTTTGGTGATATGTACTCAATTCATTTAGCAGTTATTTTGTTTGTAACAAAAAGGTAGAAATGCTTATGGTCAGATTATCATAAAAAACTAGCTACTATACTAAAAAACTAGTTCTATATTATTAGTTACAATTTCACAAGGGTTGGTATTGATAATGTCTTCATAATAATTTGTTAACAGCAAGCAAGTTTTGTCGGGGTGCAAAGTTCTTGTGACTATTTCTGGAAATCTCAGTTACCATCCATTAATCATGTATTTTGCTCTTCAAGGTGGCTTTTCCATCACTCATATTGTTTCACTGCCACATATAGGGCATTTTTATAGGGCGAAAGTAAGCCGGCCCAAATGATAAAATAGACTGCGGCGCCGTATTAATTGTGCCCGGGAAGGTTGTAATTGCACAGAAAGACGGTGATACACATGGTCACCTGACCGGGATATAAAGTGGGCCCGGGAAACAGTTTGAGAAGGGAGTATGGAGATACAACGCACTGTTTACATTGTTGTTGATACGGAGTGCACAAAGAGACACACGTAGGCTGTTCCTTGCGGGATTTCCTATTCATCCGGAAAATCACCTGGACTGCTTCGCCACAGTGCTCTTGCTCCGACGTCGGCCAGTTGATCAGCTTTCAATTGTCTATATTTTGTAAATAGTTTTCTTTGTTGTTTTTGGTGCACCTTTTTTTGTTTAGTTTTTGTATAATACATTTTTGGTCTATACATACAATACATTAGTTGTTGTGTTGTCGTTCTGGTTCACTGGGTTTTAGAGCACGAAGATAAAGATCTCTCCTTTTTGTGTAACTTCAGTTAATATCATTTTATCTGAGCGTTACAATACAAGTTAAACCCTTACTAATAGTTTGGCTTGTGTGCATGAATTTTCTTTCCATTAGTTATGTACTGTTGAGTGGGAGTGATATTGTGCATATTTCCTTTAAGAAACAGGCCTTCATACTTTTGACACTGTCTGGGTATTTAACAGTCAATTTTCACACATACTATGAGTAGAATATGATTATGGTATAGGAATATGATACAGGAATGTCAAGGACATTTCATTGTCCTATTGTTACTATATAAAGGTCCACATTTCTGGATTTGCTGCTAGGTAGATATGAAAGATGTCTAAAATGACTCACTCTATTTTGGAAGAGAATGAGAGGCTATTTTGATACAGCCAATCAAACAGATTGTGAGGCACATGTACTTTTCTCCTGAAACTCCCGATTCTATTTATCTATTTTTCTATTGCATACAGTTTGGGTAATGTTTCAGACCAGTACAACTATCCTAAAATTCATTACGGTAATTATAAATTTATTCATGGCTCAGAGTTCACCAGATTTCAAATTTTACCTGTTAATTAATAAAAAAATAAAAAATAAGTAAATAGAATTGTAGTGATGTGTTGGTGGGAAATGCTGAGTAAATGAATACTTAGTTTCTGTCTTTGGGACGGTAGAGACCAAGGGACTTGAAGGGGGACCTTGACCCCATCTCTAGAACTAGGATTCCCATGCCCACTTCCTAAATTACTGATCAATTTCCAGAAAATTTCCACATAAACCAGCATAGTTTAGTTAGGTTTGTTTATTTTTATTTTGTGTGCGTGTGCATATGTGTGTGTGTGTGTGTGTGTGTGTGTGTGTGTGTGTGTGTGTGTGTGTGCATGAAATCAATTTTGCACTGTATATTGAAGGGGAACAAGGATAAAAATTGTTCTTACTCAGTGGAGACAACTTTCCAGAAACAGCCCTGAAAAATGCTAGAGGATGTTTTTTGAAGAGAAAATTACTTTGACACAAAAAAGGTGTGAAGGATTATTAACAATCAATAAAGATAGGAAGGAGAGTTGTGCAGATATGTGTATCCATGCTCATGCATGTATTGAAATGGTTTGGTATGCATATGAAGCAGTTGCCCTCTGTTGGAACTCTGCACCTTGTTGCAAACAGCAGCTCCAGGCAGGGGATTAAAGGCTGTCCCATCTGTCCGGCAACAGCTCCACTTTAAACTGCTACACATCACACAGCATTCAACCAGCCCACTAGGGCCCAATCTTAATCACAGTAACACCTGCAGTAACCTTTATACTCACTTCAAAAAGCACAAGAAACACACCTACTATGAAAATTTAGCATGTGTTTACAGCATGCTATGGAAACTGGAAAGTAAACCATATATAGAAAGATTAAATAAGTTATATATCTCAACAAATATCAGCAAAATGGCAAGTAGACATTTTTAAGTAACACAAAGATCTAACAATTGAAGACTTTACACAACAAAATGAAATACTGGAGCTTCCAATGCAAAGATCTTAAGTTTATGTAGGTAGAGCACGTTTCATCAATTTATAGAGTAAAGTCAAAGTGGCCTTGGCTTACAGCTATTATATCATGTAATCCATTCTTCCATTCATATCCCAAAACAATTCTTGGAACAACACTACGATCCATCAAGTTTGGCCTGACTTTGGCCAAATTGATTATGGTATCAAGATTTTGGGTAAAAGTAAGTGTCACTTTTGTTTGACACATCATAGCTGCTTTTGACCCAAAGACACATTTTTCTTAGAAGTATCCAAAGGATATGCTGATCCATCAGTTTCCCTACCTTGATTTGATATGTTACACTCATTTTCTGCAGATGTACTTGTGAGTAGGGGTGGTTCCTCAGAAAGACCTTTTGCTTCTATATTTTCCATTGTACAAGGAAAAAAACTCTCTAAGGTATTTTGTCGTTGCCAGAGGAGCAGCATGTTTATCTTTCCTTTTGCTTCTGAGCCTCAGATAGATCAATTTTACGAGGCTTTGAGTCTTCTGTGTGAAAATGTCATGTAAGTACCTACAACACAGTGACAACATGAAGAGCACAGTTAAAATGTTTACAGATAACTTCAAGGGGCAAAAAAATACTATATATCCACACCAAGATTAATGTTAATAAAACATTATTTTTATTAGCAGTGTTAATTATATATTATATTTTAGTATTATAGTGTTATTATTGTACTACTTATGTGCCAACACAACATGATTAGTTAGAAACTTCAAAAAAGAAAGAAATAAATAAAATAATACTCATAATAATACTAATAATAAATGACCTTTGTTGTGGCAGTATTATTAGAAATAGTAGATGTAAAAGTATATATATGTTTTTACATATTCAATGACTTATTGACAACCACTCTTTCACAATTTGAACTTTTTTTATGGGAAAATTCCAATGCCATCAGGAAATAACAATTCAATTGGTGGAAAAAAAAAATTGATATTCAGTATATTCAGGTAGTCAGCTGATAAAATCTTTTGGACACATCACTTCAGTAATTATCCAATATAATGCTCTTAACTATGTGCTTAGTTAAGTGTAGCTGGTGACCTTTTTTTGTGTGTACATTTTTGTTGGATAAAGATTTACTGTACCTACTGACAAGCCTTTCTAATTCTTATCACTGCATATAAATGCAGTATGCTGTCTGTTTAGCAGAGGTTTAAAAGTGCATTCCTGGAGGGTCACAGTACTGGTCAATGTAATGTTTCCCCTGCTTTACTCAACTCATAAAGGGCACAATATTTAGGTGCCTAATTCATTCAGCCGTGTTAAACTAGGGAAAACATTGTGCAGTGTTGGACGCCTTCAGGCCAAGTACTTGAACCTTTCTGCTTTTTCTATATTTATGCAACCTTCTATGTGGGAGGGTGGTATTCTGTTTTTCAGGTTGTCTGTTCACTCAGCTGTCTGCCTGTCTGTCCGTTTGTCCATCCCTCTGAGATTCTCGGTAACAAAATATCTCAAGAATGAATGGGTAAATGTAGGTTTTAAAATAATTTTGGGTCACAAAGAGAGAAAAGTAGAAGTCATAAAATGTAAGTGAGATGAAGGATCATAGGGGCTGAAATTAATTTGTCAATCTTACTCAGGCTGCATATAAGCAGTACATGAGGGATGGAGATTCAAAGGCATGCAAATGGAAAATGGCGTAAAACTCCAGCAGGATTAGAGGTTGTGAGCAGTGTGAGTGAAACTGTCATGGCTTGCGTTCTTAACTCTTAGCACTAAAGGCAGTGACAGCAGTCTTAGAGGGATTTCTAAGCAGATCATACATATTTAGCTTGAGCATTTAAGAGGGATTGTCACTTGTGTTTTCTCACAGATAGTGCATTTTATTTCTTTTGGATTACCATAAACAGCATGCTTTGCAGTAAAATCTCTGACATAGTTTTTTGAAACAAATATTAACCAATCAGCAAAGTGAATTTTTTCTTTCTTTTTTTTTTTCTTGTAGCATGTCCATTTCAGTAGCATGTCCATTCAGCTGTCTTAATACTAATGTGTAATGATTGATTGGCATTGGCCAAATGCCCGTTGCTTTGGCCAGTCTATCTGTCAACACAACATCTCTCTTCTCTTTTTCAATTTGGGAATGCCAGAAACAGCAAAGCATCTGTCACAGTAAAAAAAAAAATGCTGTTATTGGGATTTTGGGATGTATTTTTATGATCTTTGCTACAGTTTATTGGTACAGTTTAAAACATTCATTTACTGTGAATAATGTGCCTCTTTGTTTTAAATAATTACTACCTACTTAATGAAGTATACTTTATCTTGTGATAATTTTTTTCTTCACATTAGTGACTGCTATCTGCTCTGTCCATTGTTGGTGATTAAATATCCATGACAGCTTTAAAGATGATTTTAGTGAACTCTCCATATACAGTTGTACATGTTATGGATGTTTTATGTTTGTTTGTTTCGGTTCATTTAATAGATGGGTCGCCTTTCTGAAAAACATTTTTGTTTGCTTCTAAAGGGGGGAAAATTTTTATAAACCAGTATAAGTGGAACAAGATGTAAAAGACAGGCCGACATTTTCATTCTGTTTTATGGTTTGTGCTCGCTAACCATAAACGGACTCCTGTGGTGTATGAGTTCAGTCACACTGACACAATAACATTCAGTTTTCACTTACAGCATGCACCAACTTACCAGTGCTAAAGAGCTAAGTAAAGAACTAAAGGAACCCAGGTTGCTTCTAGTGTTCGTTGCAGGTCAACTGCAGTTTTATTTCCTCTGCCCTGTAATGTACAGTATGAAATATTTAGGTATACATAAGTGGTATTTAGGTTGTAATTTAGATTTTCTTATAGTATTATATAATAAAGAAAAATAACTGTAGATTATGTGAAGCATTTTACAGAAAGCTATGCTGTGTATAAATGTTTAACATATGAAATGAATAATATAGGTCTTTACTTAGTAGATTAATCTTTCTGCCTATTAATTATGTCTACAGCCAGCTGTCTGCAGCTGTACAAGCTATGCCTGCAATAACAAATTTATCACCACTAGCATTTGTGATTTTAACCATTCTTTCTCCCTTCTGGCTTAGTTGGTGCATGTTGTACATGATGCATCTGTTAGTCCATTTAATAAATGCTGTTTTGCACTGTTCAGCTACAGTGTAAGAAAGAAAGAAAGAAAGAAAGAAAGAAAGAAAGAAAGGAGCTTTTACCTTTTTCTATTGTTGTATTATAAATTCTATGAAGTATCTATGCTGATTTAATATATGAGTTAATTGCTTTGATTTAAATCGTTTAAGAGCTTCAAAAACATGCAACACTGCATTTCCAAAAGAAACCTTATATTCCTTATCACACTTCTCATTAAACTCCACTAGTCATTTTATTTAATTATTTATGAACAATACCAAAAAAAGATTATTTTGGTAGAATATGTATCTTACCATCACTGTCGTTTTATTATGTTTGTGTGTGTGCAGGTAACCAGTAGGATGGTAGCAGTGGAAATAAGTGGGCACAGCTACCTGGTGGCGTGCTGGCAGCCCATCCTAATTCTAATGCTTGCCACGGTGTTGTCCGGCTCTACCACAGGCTGTCCATCCCGCTGCGAGTGCAATGCACAAGAGCGTGCTGTTGTGTGCCACCGTAAAAAGTTGATGTCAATTCCCGAGGGTATCCCATCTGAGACAAGATTCCTAGACCTCAGTAAGAACCGAATTAAAACCATTAACCCAGAGGAGTTCTCTGGGTTTCCCAACTTGGAGGAGCTAGAACTGAATGAAAACACCATATCAACCATTGAACCTGGGGCCTTTAACAACCTGTACGGCCTCAGGACTCTCGGGCTGCGCAGCAACAAGCTTAAACTTATTCAGCTGGGTGTATTCACAGGCCTCAGTAACCTTACCAAGCTTGATATCAGTGAGAATAAAATAGTTATCTTGCTGGACTACATGTTCCAGGATCTCTATAATCTCCGCTCTCTGGAAGTGGGTGATAATGACCTGGTGTTTATATCCCACCGAGCATTCCATGGCCTCAACAGCCTGGAACACCTGACACTGGAAAAGTGCAATCTGACCGCTGTTCCCACAGAGGCCTTTACACATTTGCACAGTCTCCACACTTTGTGTCTGCGCAACCTCAACATTAACATTATCAGAGATTACTCCTTCAAACGACTCACCCGTCTCAAAGTTTTGGAGATTGCTAATTGGCCATACCTGGACACAATGACTACCAATTGCTTGTACAGTTTAAATCTTACATCCCTAACAATCACCAACGCAAATTTAACTTCGATCCCATATGTGGCACTCCGGCACCTGGTTTACCTACGATTCTTAAATATGTCTTACAACCCCATCGTAATCATTGAGGGAAACAAGCTCCATGACCTGCTCAGACTGCAGGAGTTTCACTTGGTTGGTGGTAGACTGGCTATAATAGAGCCATACTCATTTAGAGGACTCAACTATCTAAAAATCCTGAATGTGTCAGGAAATGCTCTGACTACCTTGGAAGAATCAGCTTTCCACTCAGTGGGGAACCTGGAGACACTGGTGCTAAATGACAACCCTCTGGCATGTGATTGTAGACTTCTCTGGGTATTCCGTCGTAGATGGAGGCTCAACTTCAACCGCCAGCAACCCACATGCGCCTCACCTGAATTTGTCCAAGGAAAAGAGTTTAAAGATTTCCCTGACATCTTACAGCCTAATTACTTCACATGTCGCAAATCAAGAATCCGGGACCGCAAGCCACAGCAGACGTATGTGGACGAGGGAACTACTGTGCATTTTTCATGTCAGGCAGATGGTGATCCAGCCCCAGTTATCATGTGGCTTTCCCCACAAAAGCAGTTCATTACCACAAAAACAATAGGAAGACTAACCATGTTTCCTGATGGTACTTTAGAGGTACGCTATGCTCAGATCCAAGACAATGGGACATATGTGTGTATTGCAAGTAATGCAGGTGGAAATGACACTGCTGTTGCTCACCTTCATGTCCACAGTTACTCTCCTGACTGGCCCAACCAGCCCAACAAAACATTTGCTTTCATTTCTAACCAGCCCAGTGACAGTGGAGCCAACGGGACAAAAGATACTGTTCCTTTCCCCTTTGACATTAAGACTCTTATCATTGCCACCACCATGGGATTCATCTCCTTCCTTGGTGTGGTATTATTCTGTTTGGTACTGCTGTTTCTGTGGAGCCGGGGTAAAGGTAACACTAAACACAACATCGAGATTGAGTATGTACCACGTAAATCAGATGCAGGACTAAGCAGTGGTACTGCTGATGCGCCTCGGAAATTTAATATGAAAATGATTTAATCCATGCAAGGAGTTTTAAAGACACAGTAAACACTGAATAATTGTGAGCAAAATATGAAATCCACCCTGACTAACCACTGGATCCTGCAAGGAAGCATTTAAGATGTTGTGTGTTTGATGTTGAAAAGGGAAGAGACTGCATTTCTCTGTGATAACATTTTCTGCTTGGCCTTCAGGGACCATTTCATGGAAGACAATTTTGCTGTAAAACATTCAAGTGGAATCTTATGGGCAAAAGGAAAAGACTAATGAACCCTTCTCAATGTTTATGTGAACCACTAAAACACAAAAGACCATTGTCCTCCTTTGCTGTCCTTTTGCCTGCATTATGTGTTATTATATGATTTCATTTTTAATAGACAAACTGAGATAGTTTTATCATACAGCAGCAGTAGACATTTCTGGGTTGATAAGCACATTAACTAATTCAGTCCTATGCTATGAATATAATTTATTTCAGATGATCACTGCCACACTCCTTGAATACTGTTGGTATCCAAGTCAAACACTGCACAATGATGTGTTTTGACATCTTTTACATTCAGTTGAAAAATTCATTTAGTTTTTCTCCCATATTTATTTATATTTATACTAATGTCTGTATAGACACAAAAAGAGTGGATGACAAAACACAGCGCTTGACTAAGTGAAATTTATCTATGTCGTTTTGAGAATAAAAAAAGAAAGTCCTAACTCACTGACACATCCTACATCCTTAACACACAGAAATTTCTCAAATTGCGCAACAAGCAAGGTGACATTCATCTCTCACATGGCTGCATTCAGCACCTTCAGATTTTGCTACATGGTGCCAGATGTGGTGCCATCACACATCTACTAGATTGGAGCTGCATAACTTTTGATTCAGTACGGGTTCTTTTCAACTCTGTGAGGCCAGGATTATGCATTGGTCAAATACACATTTGGAAGCTGAATGTAAGATCAAAATATACAGTTTCCATAAGCACTATAGTTATATACATTTTTAATTAAATAGAATGGGAAATTTATTTCTATGATATCAGTTTGAGTGAATAAAAACACATTATGTGAAATTGAGGAAGATGTATTTGGAGAGTTTTTGCAGTATTCAATAGAATCTCATTGAAACACTGCAAGTGGTAGTGCATGGCAAGCTATAATAAATGATCTTATAAAATTACAGAGGAGTACATGAATTACAGAACTTTCTCCAGTTAAACAGGAAGCGGATTTGTAGATCCAGTCACAGAGGTAGTTATGACAAGATCATGGGCACCCAAGGCTCATCTATGCTCAAAGAGGCAAAAGATTATTTCAAATTGATTATAGTATGTGTAAGGATAATTTAATTACCGTTTTTAGTTTAAAGCCATTAAAACCATACATTTTGCTGGCATATTGGGGTTTGAACATTAATCTGACAAGTTGTTCATCAGTCATCATACCATTCAGAGCAAATGAAAATTACAGTAGAAAAAATTATTTTAAAACAAATAGCCAATTGCTAGCTACCATCAGTTGCTGACTAGTAGCAAAGAGTAACTGTTTAGTCACTGAGTGGTTAGCTGGAAAAGTCAATATAACTAACTATAAGCTAACTATATATAAAAAAGAAGTACATAGTGTTGATCTAGATTATATGAGACCAACTAGACTAAGATTCATTAATTTAACACTGGGAATTTTGCTGGGTAGGCAAGTTTTCATACTGACACAGTATGTTGTCAGTTTGAAGGGAACTGCTGCATTAAGCATTACAGTCACAGATATGGCTTGTTATGGAGGATAGAAATAATTTGCACCATGATTACGCTGTCATGTGGTTATAGACTTGCACTGTCATGCAGTTATAGACTGACCAGTTGTGTCTAATGAGAGACAGCTACATGGAATGTACTGTATAAGTGTGAGTATACAGTACGCATTTGCAAGGCACCACAGAAAAGCCACTGGAATCCTATCAACCTGAAACCTTAGCATACAAAGCTTTATGGTATTCACAATACTATTCGCCTCTTGTTAATAATATCAGTTTATCAGGGGACAGGAACAGGTGTAAGCAGGTTCATAGATGTTTTTAGCATTTGCAAAATTTCTTTCTTTTTTTTTTCAGATTTATCCATCTTTGGCACTAGTAACTTACTGATTACTTTTTAGAAACTTTAAAAACCAAAAATCATACAACCAATACATAGTACATGAATCTATAAATAAATGCTATAAAATAATAAGCTATAGTAACACTCAATATTAGGGAAAGCTAGTAAACCTTGACATGTTATATGAATATTATATGTAAGCATGGATCTTTTCAGTGGGTTCTTATTTCCACAAGGCCAAGATGATAAAACAGTAATGGTAGTATATCTTATTACTATGTGATGACAACTTTAAAAATCAGAAACACATTTATTATTAGGGGCCCTTATATGTGTTTTTTGCATCTCCTTGGTTGGCATTGAAATAAACACTTCAATGCTTATTCCGATTTATATGTTGTATGTTGTCTGTTTAGTGGATCTAACAAAATTCAAGGAGCTTTAGGGAGCCATATTTTTTATATTACCTATTATATTACAGTTATAGGATTCATTTAAACAGCATATTTGATTATGATATTTTGAACAGTAGGTCTTATGAAATACTATGTTTGATTATGAAGTGACAGAGTGACACAACTTCTATTTGGGAATTTGTTAATGCCATTTTATTTTTACATAACAAGACATGTTCTGGTTACTATTTGTGAATGAAAAGCTTTCCTCAGTATAGCAGGTAAGTCAATAAATTATTGAGTATGGATAAGTGTTAATTTTATAAAAAGTTAATGTGCTTGACAACCCTGGTGTTCTTGTTGCCCGGAAAAAAAGTCTTATTATACAAAAACAACGGATTTGTTACAAAAGAAAATTTTCAAATTCAACCTACCATCTTTTTTTTTTTTTTTTTTTTTGTATTACTTGTACAAATTTAATACTTTTCCATAATAACATGAGTTGCACAAGCAGTTAAAGAGCAGAAAATGAAATTCTACTGATTGTGATTCTGGCTTTCCAGGAGAGTCTATGTGTGATGTTCTTACCTTAGTGAAAGTGTTTTTATGTGGTTGTCAGAGCTTTGTGGATGTGAGGGGGATAAAGCAGGACTGAGTGCTGGTTTATAGATGAAGTGGGTTAAATGCCAGAGCAATTATTTTGTTGCGCCTATGCTGATAGGTTGCACAGATGATAAAAGAGCACAGATGGTTTCACTTAGGTTGAGAAATTTAATAGCAAATTCTATTTACATTCAGGAGTGAGATGCTCAGACACATTATAATTCCATTTGTTGATGCTTTTTTTATGTTTCAAACCTGCTGTGTTCATCCTGTGCAAACTCCCTTTCAGAAAAGACCAAGAAAATCTATTAATTTCTTTTTACCTATATCCCAAGATGTTATATAATGTGGTCCACAACATTTTTTTTATATTGAGGAAAAAAAAAATCCGAAATATGAAAAAAAAAAAGTTCTGATTGTTTTGTGCAATAAAGGTAATATGCAGTTTTTTAATTAACAGTTTTATTAATGTTGAATTGTTGAAAATATGGTATGATGTATTAAACAATCTATGGTGATTTCATAAAAATAACAAAAAGCCGATCTTGATTTAACAACCAATGTTTACTAGAATGAAAATCATTTAATGAAAAAAATGGAGGATGTTTAATCAAAAATTGATTTTCATTAACTTGTTCAGTTTGTTTGTGATCTCATTAATCAGCTTAGCTTCACTTTACATACAGTAGATGCATAGTGTGGCATTTGAAGAGGTTTAACAAAATGCATAAATACAAATTACCCTCAAAATATAAAATCAATTTACCTAAAAAAAAAATGGATCAGCAAGAGCGCATTATCGTCTCAAAATGTTCTCTTAATCTTATCTTATTGCTTTTTCTTCATGTTTTCGCATGAAGCAGCTTGTGTGAGGGCAGTACAGTTATACAACATGGCTCCCTACAAAGTGACAATGAGTTCTCACATGGCTGCCTTCAGTGCCTTTAGCTTTTAGAAAAGGGAGCTTGATGCACTATTGTCATCCACCCAGTACATTCTTGATTTACCACATCATGAAAATTTAAATGTCATGTGCTAGCCGTGCATATGCAGGTCTAAATCTACAGATAAGACAAATATAACAGGGGAAATGTATATTAAACATACACAATAATAAGAGCTCCTTTGAGTATCAAGACTGTCTTGGTGAAGGGGCTTCAGTGAACCTTCAGGACTATGTCATCAGGAAGTTAATGTTTCCAATATGGTCACCCTTGAAGAACAGACGAGAGGACACTATGAAAAGTGTACCCTGCTTGAATCCACCTGGATGTGCACAGCTTGAAATAGGACAGTGAGTCATCTTTTGGCCACACCATTTGCAAAAAGAATGGGAGGTTCTCATGTACAGTGCCGTTAAGGTTCCAACCATGAAGATGGATTAAAGACTTCCTTTAAAGCCATGAATTGTTGATAACAAACATTTTTTTGTGTAATGTTTAATTGCATTAGTCATTAGTTTAGCTATAACCAGAGCACCTTGGTCCAAAGGAAGAAACTGTGTCTAGAAGTTTCTGCCCATCCATGCATTACTCTAGAAAGTTCCTAATTCAGCAATCTAAAGTGTGGTGTGCAGAGCCATTGAATCATGCTGGGTAAGGATATTGACTAGGCCAGATGACTGTTGTGAGGCAACAAGAAATTAAGTAATTTTACCCCTTCCGAAAATAAACAGTTGTGGAGCCTTCTGCCAAATGACAGTAGGGTAAAGAGTCCATTTAAGAACTGGAAAGGGACATCCCTTAGGCTGGTGGCTTTGTAGATACAGTGGTTATTAGTGACAATGATAGAGAGACTGTGGTGATTTTTTAGCTGTTCTCCATCTTTACTGTAGGATGTTGTACTACAAACAGTGTGACAGCTTGTCAGGAAGCTCTCTATCTTCCCGCTGTAGGTGGAGGAGAGGATTGGAATGGAAGGTTGCCTTTCTTCAGCACCCATAGGAAATGGTTACTCAGATGGTATTGGGTGTCCAGGCGGGGTCCTCTGTTATGTGCACACTGAGAAACTTTTGATTTTCTTTATTTTATTTTAAGCATATTAAGTTCCGTTGATGTGCAAAGGTAAGTGTTGCTCTTGAATTCTCACTGAAGTCAACAATCATATGTTTGATGTATTACAGTTTAGAGATTGAGGTCATTACTCTTACACCATTCACCTAATCCCTGTATGCTATCTTATCACTACTGATGAGACACTGAATTATAGTTTCATCAGCAAACTTGGTCATGCCCTTCAAATTGTAGTTTAGAGCACAGTCATTGGCCAGTGGCATAATCATCAGTGAACTAAGCATGCCGCTCTGAAGTGTTACCAATTAGTTTAGGGTCCAGTTGCAAAGTTGTCGATCAGAGCCAACATGATCACCTTTATTTACTTGTTTGTGCATTTATTGTATTGAATGCTGAACTCAAATCTATGAACAACATTCTTACATAATTGTCCTTTTTCCGATGTGGGTCAGAGGCATGTAGATGTCTCTGTTTAGTAGTTAGGCCAGTAGAGATATACTGGAATAGGTCAAGTGTGTTGGAAAGGCTGCAATTTATGGTTTCATTACTAGCCACTCAAAGCACTTTATGATGAAGGGTGGAGTACAACTGGATAGTTGTCATTTAGGCAGAACACAATTTTTTTCTTTGGCACTGGGATGATGGTAGTCTTTTTGAAGCACACATTGACAACTACTTGACTGAAGGAGAAGATTTGTTTTATCAGCAAGCTGTCTTCATCAGATCCTTCCCATTACCATATTCACCTCTATGATAGCCCGGGACAGACTGAGCAGAAAAGGCTGTTTTTTTTGTAAGTACTAAAGTCAGTGCTTTCAGTTGTCAGTAGGGAGAGCAAT
>JAAGKR010009220.1:4435-27494 GCA_011419295.1 Clarias macrocephalus | reverse complement strand
GTTGTGTTGAAGCCAGAGTAACACCAAAGAAGGTCTAGTTTCTGAAGTCTGTAAGCATGAAATCGATGGCGGAAAATGATGGAGAAGAAGTTTCTAAAGCTGTAAGTGTAAATTTGAAATGTCATACTCTCCATGAGGTGGTATTATAGAGAATAACTTCACAGATTTTTTTCTTTAAGCACTAATGTATCTCTATGTCTCTTACTCTTTCTCTCGATCTAAAAGCCAGTCCAAAGACTCAGCTGGTCTGGAACTGTATCACCTTCTAAGCACAGACAGAAAAAGCTTCAGAACTCCCCTGATTAGAGGAGGTTAATGTGCTCTGACAGAACCTTCCTCTGGGCGTTTCTGCCAACTCTCCCTGTATGCATCCAGGGAGCAAGAGCCAGAGATGAAATCACAAGCATGTGGATGTCTTTGAGATTGCTCTATTAACCACCTGGCCACTGGAATCATGAACCTGTCACACTGAGGGCTCCTAGGCCAGTCTAAAGAGTGTCACTTGAATACGGTTGGTGCCAAATTTATAATAAGGTTACCTGAGCTGGCAAGAAGCGAAGGCAGGCTTAGAGTAGTGGATCATTGTGTTTATAAAGGGCACTTGAATGTTACATTTGATTTGATGCTGCAATGAAAAGATGTAGAAAGTGTGGACTTCAGCACTTCTACTCGGAAATCTAATGAACATGGAAATTGTTGTTCTTGTAATTCAGTGGTCAATGAAAGGTATAACAAATATATTAGAGGTATAGAGGTATAATGCAATACAGCTGTCTGTATTGTATATGTACAGTCTGCTCTATATACTTATATCTGGGTTTAAGTAGGCATGGCTTGCACCAACCACCCATAATTCAAAAGAAAAATAAAAAGGGATGCTTCCACAAAACAAGAGTATTTTGCAAGTACAACAGTTTTTTTTGTATATTTAAGGAATATATAACATTTTAAACCAATATATATATATATATATGCCACTGTGCTGCCTGTTAAATGGTCTAAGCAAACAATGTTTTGGAATACGAGCCCAAAAACACTCGTATTCCAAAACACTCGTAAACCAAATATAATTTTCCCATAAGAAATAATGAAAACTCAAATTATTCGTTCTACAGCCCAAAACAATAAATAAATAAAAATTATTAATACAATATATAAAGTAAAAATAAAACAAATTAACCTGCACTTAACATTTTTAAAAAAAGTAAAAATAAATCCAGACAGATAAGTGTTTCCGTTTGTGCGCACAGGCGCCGTGTATTTGTATGTGTGTGTGTGGAATTAGCCCCTTCCCTCGCCTCGTCTTAAACAGTAAAACTCCTCCTCCCTCCCCCCACCTCGCTTTTTAAGTTTCACAACTAACATTCACAATGCAAACACTGTTTTAATGGGGAAAAAAGAAATCTCTCTAATGACACTCATGTGAGGGCTTAATAATGGAATCACTGCTTTGAAGTAAAAAATAATAAATAACAAATGAACCAGCACCTTACCTTTGAAAAGAATCGCGACAGAGCAGAGTTTTCTGTGTAAAGAAAGCGCGTGTGTGAAGCCGGGGAGAGTGTGTGATTATGTTGATGAGATATTGATTATACCAGTAAGAGACGAGCACTAAGACCCAGCAGGGGAGACGATTACCCATAATTCCGCAGCGAAAGAGAGAGAGAGAAATCATTGGCTCAGTTGTGATCACTTGTCGCTCTGTGTCAAAATAAGAGGCGCATATGTGATACATGATACTCGGCACTCGTAAACTAAGACTTTTGCTCGGTTTCCGAATAAAAATTAGTTTAAAATCTTTGCTCGTCTTGCAGAACACTCATAAAATACGTTACTCGCAATCCGAGGTTCCACTGTATATATACTGTACTTTAGACTTTTAGACTGACTAAACTTTAGCAGATCAAATAGAACTCTCACATGTATGCAAGACAGTATTCTTCAAGATATTGCTGCAAAGTTTTACTGTGTTTTCTTGTTTGCTTATGGATCCAGACCTCTGGGGCGTCTTGTATGTTCCCTAAACATAACAGGAATTTGAGCAGCAAAATATATAGAACTACAGCCACTTTCTGCTGATCCAATAAAGGTTGGGGGGGTGGGGTGGGGGGGGGTGGGGTATCTTGAATGACATGTCGAGTGTGTGTTAGCTATGCTTTACCCTCCTAAAACAGGGCCCGAAAGGAGGCCAAGCAACTTTGCCAGAAGGAAAACAGCCAGGCTGATTGCCTCCAATGTACAGTATAACCTTTATTCTAAAGCAAAGCCTCTTGAGTCAGCTTATGCTGTACCGAAGTATTATGTTAAATATGCTAGCTTGCACAGCTCAGCAGATTCGCATGCCTCTCATCTGTTAGAGGCTACACTAGGGCTTTGCTTCCATGCTCATTTGTTTGGCCTCATTGGGTCAGTAATGAAGGCTGGCCGAAGGGTGAACATTATGAAAAGTGGCCTCTGTTTATTCCAATCTGACAGCCCGCATCGGAAAGCACATTTAGGCGAGACGTATGGGGAATTTTCCAAATGTGTGTGGGCACTAATTTTAATGCAGGCTGTCAGCTTAGTTACATGCACATTTTTCACATGTTCAAGGATCACTTGCTATTGTTGAAACTCAAATGTGAATGGACATGACAGAAATAAATGGTTTATACTGTTTGGCATTTCAATTTTCCGCCATGAGACTGGTTATTTGTTGCCACCCTAAATTCTGTATTATATCTGTATTTTAAATCAAAAGATGGGTAAATGTTTACTTCTATAAAATAAATAAATAAATAAATAAATAAATATTGACATGAAACTTTTTTTTTTTTTTTTACTAGATTAGTCTTTGCTTTGTACTGTAGATTAATGTATTTTCACCTCTAATAAGTGTGATACAATTTGGGTTCAGAACTAAGGTATAAACAAGATAAGTACAATTACAGACTGAAAAAACACAGTAAGAATTAATGAGGGGAAAATAAAACCCAAACCTAATAATAATTCAGTACAAGGTGAATAACATAACAGGACATTTCGGATATTTGCTTTAAAAATGACTCAGTTAATGGCCCTGACCCAAATTGTGAAATGGATGAATATTATTCCTTTAAATTTGCTGTTGTTCAAACTGTTTGAATGTATCTGTCCTGACGAGTGCATCAGAAAAAGAAGAAAACAATGATCGGATAAAAGCATTCTAAAACTTTAGAAACTTATGAAATCTTTTTGAAGATTTGATTTTCAATCAACCCCTTAAAACACAGAGCCAGAGGTTACTGATTGGAAGTTCGGGGGTTTGAGCCTTGCACTGCCAAGTTGCCACTGTTGAGACCTTGAGCAAGGCTTTTAACCCCGTCTGCTCCAGGGGGCGCTGTATCCTGGCTCACTCTGCAAGCTGACCCCATTATTATTATGTTACATTCCTGGCAAAAGCTTGACTCTTCGAGTTCCCCTTTCTCACCTTACCTCCTCTTTCTGCAGGAAAAAAAAGAATAAAAAATCCGAGTTGATATGTGGTTTGAAACATTTCTTAACAAATTAATATGCTATTAAATGCTATTAGCAAATTATATACCAGGATCGTTTTATTTCTAATATCTAAATTTGTTATATTCAGTTCAATTGTAAAATGATTTATGTAATTATATAAATAAATAATGAAGAGGGTATGCCAGAGGGTGAAATCATTGAGAGCCTTCCTGGATTAAATAACAGCTATACAAGACCTTTTCTTGCATCTTCGGAGCAAATCGTGTCAAGGATTGTCACATGCACCTCTAAACGAAAAGCCGGAGCAGTGCACAATTATACCAGTTAACCAGAAAACCAGAGCAGCGACTTGATTTCTGCTCTCAGTGTCATGGGTTTCCTGGGGAAGTGGCTGTCAGGTAATTTGAGAGAAGTGCCATGTGAAGAGTCCAATTTTCAACAAGAGGCAGGTAAAGTTTAAGCTAATAAACTTTTCTTTGCTTCCCCTCTTTTGTCTGTTGCTCCTTTTGCTCCTCTTTTTGGCAGCGGCGGGGTCCTAAAGTGGTTCATCGCTAGACGACACTGCCTGATTGTTCCTCAGGCTCGAAATCTGAAAAGGTAAGGAATATAGTGGCATTTTCATTAAAGGTTAGCTGTCATGTAACCTCCTTTTGTAGCTTCTCTTCCACACTTGGGAAATACTGACACGCCGTCATCCCACAATTCCCTCAGAAGGAAAGAGCTGCCTGGGTCCGAAGCTTGAACGATGGACTCTCGAAGTCAAACTAGGCCAATGAATAAAGCTGTAAGAAAAGCATGGATGTGTTATATCTCAGCCTTTGCTCTAACCTCCTACTATTTTAAGCAAAAGGGAAAAAATTTACATTTAAGAAAAAAACCTTTAGTGGGCTAAAAAATATCAATAATAATTCAACTCAAACATATTATTATGTGCACTTTAAACTGGAAAATGAGTATTAGACTATAAAACCCAGAGGTGAGCTGACCTTATGTACTGTATCTCCAGCCTCTATTCTGCCTGAAAATGTCTCTGCGTGTACGTACAGTTTCATATTGTTCCTAGCAAAAATAAATAAATGAAATAAAATAATCAAAGTAAAAATATCTTTTTTAACATAATCTGCTTGTGAAAAATGTTTTAGGCTGAGCTGCCAGCTAGTGGTGGGAAGTTTGGACCAATTTTATTGACTCAGTTCTTTGAATCTCGCTCATTAAAATGAATGAATCGTTTTCTGAGTCATTTAGTTCACAAATGTTCAATAAACAGACCCCCAACACGTCTACATACACTAAGGGCATATTATGATGAACAGAATGAGCAGCTCGCCTCTCATACTGTATCTCCTGGTTAGAATGTGTTCTTTTGAATCTATTGCACTGCCTAATGTCTATGGGAGTCACATGACAAAAGAACGAACGACTCGGACTAGAAGATTCCTTGAGAAGAACCATTCAGAAGTGAATCTTTGTCCTTGTAGGGCCAAACGGGCGAAAGTCTGATGGAGTCAGATGGAGCATGATCAGGACTATAGGGAGGAGCTTTTAACACCTCAAAACAAAGTTTTTGAGGGGTGTAGACCGTTTGGGCAGAAATGTGCAGACGTGCGTCATCATGCAACTCCCTTGGATAGCAGTTGTCTGCATTTAATCCAAAGTTTAGACTTCAGCGCTAACGAGCATTGTTGATTGTTGAAGCTTTTTCAGGATAATGTGCCAATACTGGCTGATTTTCCAGCTGATGGTCAGCAACTGAGAATATTATTACCAGATCATGATTATTATTACCAGAGTGCGGATAATATTTGACTCACCTTTGTATATGCTGTGGGGTAAACACTGCATTTACTTTAGTCATTGTTTTCTCTCTATTCTTACTCTGGGAATGGTCATGCAAGATCCATTGACGCTGATTAATACTACATGGTGGTGTACTGTATATTTGGGGGGGAGGAGCAGGACATTGAAGCCCCGCAGAGTTCTACATAAAGTGAGCACCTTAGAGACAGCACCATGGACATACCGTCTGACACTGTCATCCCCGTGTCAATGCCCTTATGCATTTTGGTGAGATAAGGGGTTTCTGCTTCTAGACCGCCATTCCATACCATAGATTCCATCTGAGCGAAGGCTGCTCAGTTACTGGCTCAGGTATGCTAAGCTGGTAGATGAATGTGCATTTGGCATTCTATCTCCTCAGTGTAGAAGGTCATCTATCATCCTTCACATAAGGAGGGTTAAGCTGCACGCTGCTGAAGCTCTCCTGTATGAGAAATGAGAAATGTTATTGTTGGAAACCATTCTTGCTTTTTCAAGCCATTCAGCTCAGATAGACCTTCAGCTCCTACTTCAGTAGGGAGGATGTGGTGTAACAGCAGAGGAACATTGTAGAGCATGCAGTCTGTGCACAAGACAACACACAAAGCAAAGGAAAGGCATCCATACTGTCTATAAAAGATATACATTCCAAAGATCTCATTCACAAAGCAAGCACTGGGATTCCACTTGTGATTTATAATGACTTATAAATGTGAAAGTATAATGTGGAACCAAAACACCAAACCTGTGTGTTAGATTTTTTTATGCTTTACATTTTTATGCTTTACAGGTCTATAAGAGGTCTATAAAGCACTATTCGGACGGGACTAGTTTTACTGGGGGATGTTTGAGTTAGAATTTTTCATCTCATGTACAGTGGAACCTCGGATTGCGAGTAACGTGGTTTACGAGTGTTCCGCAAACCGAGCAAAGATTTTAAATAATTTTTTATTCGGAAACCGAGCAAGTATTAGTTTACGAGCGCCGAGTATCATGCTTCACACATGCGACTCTTATTTTGACACCGAGCGTCACTCTCTCACCTTTACCCCCTCCCCCTCTCTCCTTCCCCCCACGGCTTCAAACACAGAAACTCTGCTCGTGCATGCGCAATTTGACACTGAAACACACACACGCACAGACGCTCTCTCCCCTTTTCACCCCTCCCGGCTTCACAAAGACACAGAAACTCTGCTCTGTCGCGATTCTTTTCAAAAGGTAAGGTGTTGGTTTTTTTTTTTTTACTTTACAGCAGTGAATGCGCAGCAGTGAGTGCCTTAGTATGCGCTCACGCCAGGTCAGAGAGATTTATTTTTTTCCTGTTAAAACGGTGTTTCCGTGTTTGTGTGTGTGTTTGTTGTGAAACTTAAGTGATTCCTTTAGTATGCGCTTGTGCCAGTCTCGCTTTTTTTCCATTAAACCGGTGTTTCCGCCGTGTTTATGCGCTTGTTGTGAAACTTAAAAAGTGAGTCTGTTAATATACGCTCATGTCAGTTTCAGAGAGATTTCTTTTTTTCCTGTTAAAACGGTGTTTCTGTTGTGTTCTGTTGTTGTGAAACTGTTGTGAAAAAGCGAGGTGGGGAGAGGGAGGAGGAGTGTTACTGTGTAAAACGAGGCGAGTGAAGGGGCTAATTCCACACACACACACACACACACACACACACACACACACACACACACACACACACACACATGGCGCGTGCGCGCACCAATGGAAACACTTATGTCAGGATTTATTTGTACTTTTTTTAAGGTAAAGTGCAGATTAATTTGTTTTATTTTCATTTTATAGATTGTATTAATTATTTTGATGTATTTATTTTTGGGGGCTGTGGAACGAATAATTTGAGTTTTCATTATTTCTTATGGGAAATGATGATTTGGTTTAAGAGTGTTTTGGAATACGAGCCCACTTCCGGAACGAAGTTATGCTCGTAATCCAAGGTTCCACTGTATGTGTTTTACATGTGGGCGTTGCACAAGACCACGTGTTGAGGATGAAGATTTCTACTGGAGCGGAGAAAGCAGAAAGTTGAATACCGGCGCGCTAGAGATTGTACGGTAGTCCATGCTGACCAAAAAACACAAGAAAACGCGTTTCGGAAAATTTTTTTTCGGCAAACACAGACGTTCGCATTTGGACGGGATTAGATTTGTCAGAGGACCGCCGAGTTTACTGAAAAACAACAGGTAATTTGCTCTGGAATTTTCACAGAGGTCGTGTGAGAAAAAGTCAGACATGGCAGATTCGGACGGGATTAAAATCACACTGTAAAAAATAAACGTAAATTTTACGTAAAAAAACTGGCAGCTGTGGTTGCCAGAATTTTACCATAAAAATATGTTATTGCACTGTAAAAAAATAAAGCGTAAATTTTATGGTAAAAATACGGCAGCTGTGGTTGCCAGAAGTTTACCGTGAAAAATATGGTAACAATGTTTTTAGGTTGTACGGAATTGTACTCATTTTACAGATTTTAATTGTTTGTTTTTTTCAAGCCTGGCCAGGAATCAAACCCAGACCTTGGCGGGGCAAGACGACAGGTCTAACCACTGCACTACTGTGCTTGCTACACAAATATTGTCGTTGTTGGAGTGCAACAACGAGGAAGTCCAACAACGACAACACTTGCACAGCAAACACAGTAGTGTAGTGGTTAGCACCATCGCTTTGTACCACCAGGGTCTGGGTTTGATTCCTGGCCAGGCTCGAAAAAAAAAGAAACAATTAAAATCCATAGAATATACAGTATAATGAGTGTAATCCTGTACAACCAAAAAGGTTGCTACCTTTTTTTATGGTAAACTTCTGCCAACCACAGCTGCCGTTTTTTTTTTACCGTAAAATTTACAATTATTACAGTGCACAAAGTACCTCTGTGAAACAGCAATTTCTCTAACGTCCCCCAGTAAGACTAGTCCCGTCCGAATAGTGCTTAAGACTCACTCTGTCGGACTTACAAATGGATCTGACTTACAAACGTGCTCCCAGGAATGGAACTCGTTTGTAAGTCGGGGACTGTGGTTTTAAATATTTTATTGACTGAGTGTGCAGGCTGCAAGGTGAGTGTAAAAAAATTGTGTTGGTCGGTTTATAAAAACAAAGTATTTTCCACAATTAACGATCTTGCAATTAACAATCACTACATTATATTAATGACACTTTTATATTATTTTTATTAATTGTGTATTTGCAAAAAAATGTGTTAAAGTTTAGAACTTCCTGGCAGAAACTATGTGAGAAAAGTGAAGCCAAGCAACCAAAACGATGTATAACATCTTTACTTAAACACGTAATTAGAAGGGCTGACTCGAATATTTCAACAGGGTTGTGTTAGCGTACCTGTATAGGCACAGGAGGGTGACTCCGCCCACTTCACATAAACTGACCCAACTGCCGCCGCTTCAACCAAGAATCAAATCACAACAAAATGATAACAATAACAACAATAATAATAACAATAATAATAATAATAGAAAAAAAACATGTTCTGTTTGTGATTCTTCAAGACTGCTATTAGTTATGTGCTTTAAGTTTTTTGGGTTAAATCTCTTCAAAAAAAAAAAAGCAGAGCGCAAGAGTCACAGATAGCATTACAGAAAATCAATCTGCTGTCTTTTTCTCCGGCTTGCTTGGAACACTTCCCTTTGCTCTCCCACTTGTTTTCTTATAAGCGTTTCTTTATTGATTCTTGTTTTCCCCTTTGTCTTTTTTTTTTGTGAGCTGACCTTGTGCTGGTTTTTTAACTGATTCTCGTGAACGTGTCTGGGAAAAGTAGTTGAAAAATGTTTGAAAAGTAAACAATTTTCTTTATACCGAAAGGGCAGATCAGAGCATCACTGAATTATAAAGTATAATGGAATTTAAGGAAAATGTAGGCGTTAATACACAGATCTAATTAGTGGAATTAAACATGCCCTGTACAATTCTGGCAGAAGTTATAGAAACACTGGAGGAAATAATCCTCAGAACTTCTCAGAAACAAATTATACACATTCCATGTGATTAAATGCAATGATCAGCCATAACACTGCGATGCAAAACCTTATGCCCAGGATTGTGTATGTTCCCCTTGAGCCGTCTGGATGGCTCTGGTCCCTCAACACGTGACTCTACAAGACCTCTGGGGGCAGGACATTGGCAGTAGAACAGTACATACGCATCCTGTATGGTGTGAGGTGCGGCATCCATGGATTGGACTTGTTTTAGTGGTGCATGGGTGCTCGATTGGATTGGGAACTGGGGAATTTGTGTTAATATTTTAGTAAGTAAGTAAGAAAATGTAAATGTAATGATTTAAACCCCATATAACAAAATTGTGATTAATAATAATAATAATAATAATAATAATAATAATAATAATAATAATAATACATTTGGCAATTTACCCCCACGCCAAAAGTGGGCTCTTTGCATCCTGGATTTTGTCCACTGAAATTTTCTTTTTCTAACACACAACCTAAACATTTGTCCCCCCCCAGGTGATTTTTTTTAGAACATTAAATTAACAACAGCAATAGAATCTCCTAGATTCGTGATTTTTTTTTTATTTCGTTTTTGGTCTTTTATTAAATTTCAGCAAGGAGCCTGGTAGAATACATTAGATTAATCATGACCCCCTCCTTCTCCTGTGGAGCGTAGGGACATCTCTAATTAAATAAAAGGGGTTGAGGAAGTTCAGCTAACATTAAATCAGTCAAGATAAAAACAGAGCTGCACAGACCTGCGGAGCTGAAAGTGTGAGAAATCCATTTTCTAAGAGAAGCAATAATCTATTTCTATTGCTGGTTGAATTTGAGAACTTTCATGAGTCATTAACGTTCCCCCTGTTTGTCTGTACAGCACTGCATTGGAAGATGATCCTCAATAACTGCGCTCATTCCTTTAGGACTTAATTCCTTTAGAACTTAATTAATAATTCCTTTCCTTGGAGGATTAATATCACAGTCAAGGGCTTTGAATCGGTAACTAAAGCTTAGCCACCAGGAAACTCTCTTAATTAATTAGCGTAAACAAACCAGTGTCTGTTTTCTCTCTCTTTGATATACTGTAGGTGGGACTTTACAAAAAAACAAAGAAACTTAAGAGAAGAAATAATTAAACATTTTAAAATCTTAATCATAAATGACGGATCAATCAATTCCCAATCAATCAAGTAATGAAAAATAATTAAAATGAGAAAAGGGAAAGAAAAAACAAAACAAAGTCAAAGAAGGAAAAAGGTACCAGAAAACACACAGGAGACAGTAAAAGTCTACAGAGGCTCATCTAAAAATGTAAACACACTTCAGGAATAGAAAAATAGCATTATGTATATCATACGTTATCTATACTGTACAATTTATCTGTTGGTTTTCAAGGATTATGCAGCCTACTCGCTGAATGTTGACAGAAACCCTGGACCCTGGAGGTGCGACATGCTAATTGAAAAAAAAACAAAAAAAAAACATGTTTTGATTTATGTAATAAGAAGAAAAGTGCAGAAAGAGCTTAATAGTTTATATTTCAAATTCGCAAAAGTTTGCTCCTATGATAACTTTGCCCCCGCTTGGGGTAGTTTTATGATGCAGTCGCCTGGAAGTAACATCAAACAGTCTCCTCTAGAAGGAGTTATTCAGGAGCACAAGATAAAGAATAAAGAAGTAAAGAATCTATAATACAGGGTGGGGGAAAAGTAACTAGGCATTAAAAATTGATAATAAAGTCCATATTTATAATACAAATTTATTTAAACAAATTGTACATGCAGTTTATTACGTAGGAAAATGAAAGCAAATCTTTACATTTTAATGTAAGCACCAGTGGCGTCGACCAGTTTCCTCAAATGACCGGAGATGGACCACACAGTCTTCTGAAGGAAGTCGTTTGAGATGTTGCTGACAACCTCTTGAATCAATGCCTCCGATTCCTCCAGTGTGCGAGGTTTTGTCCTGTATACCTTCTCTATTGCAGACTAGAGCTCCAGTGGAAAAGAAATCACACGTAGTGAGACATTCACAATGTCCACCTCGTCCCACGCATGGATTGTAAGAACAAAAAGGGGGTGGTGCGCCAGTCATGCTACAAGTTTAGATTAGATTAGATTAGATTAGATTAGATTCAACTTTATTGTCATTGTGTAGAGTACATATAAAAAAACTCAATAGCCATTAAATAAAAAGTAATTTTTTCCCCACCCTGTATATAGCGTATTTATTAATGCATGTAATAGGGGTTAATTTATACTGTAGGTTTGATGACCTTGATGCCATTAACTTGAATTTAGAAAAGCATATTAATGATCTGATATGATCAATCAGATGAGCTTGTCGCTAAGAAAAAAGTAAAAAAAAAAAAAAAAAAATACAGGGACCTGGGTTTTCCCCGACTAGTATTGAGAACCTCTTTAGAAAATTAGAAAATAATAAAAGTAAAAAAATACCCACGAGTGAGTAAATATTGCTGAAGAAGCTGAAGAGTAACTGGTGCTGAAGACAGATGGACATCACTACTGGTGTAAAGTCAATATTTTAAGACTCATGCTTTAAAATCTCAGAATTCAGTGTATCATGCTGTTAGTTTATTTTACAAAGTCCATATAATCCCATATGTTTTAGGTATGGTTAACTTTTATACTTTCAATACGTTCATACTTTCAAAACTTTCATGTTTAGGTATGGTTAACTTTCGTGCTGGTGTACATGGTACACCTAATCAGGTATGAAACACAGGCACACCAATGTTTATGTTATGCGCACAAGTTAACGTGTTAGTGTGTGTGTACAGTATGTCCAGGGTATCCCTCCCTCGTCCCTCCCTAACTCTCCTGGAATAGGCTCCAGGTCTTCCATGTCCTTGTATACAGGATCAAGCGGTATACAGTTCAAGGAGAAAGGTCAAATGTCTTGTACTGTTCTTTTTCTTTGTGTTTATTGGGCACGCACAAACCATACTGCCACCTACTGTATTGGAGTGTTGGATGTGGAAGTGCAGGACAACATTAAAGCGGACAATATTACTAAGATGAAAGCTTGCCATCGATGGAAACAGGAACAAAGTACCAATCATACTCAGGCAGGTTACAAAGGAAAACCTTAGAAATGCTAAGTGTAAAAACATCCATCATTTGACTTTGATTGACACAACACCTTTGTCAAGTGGACAAATATAGAGTTATCTATTTTTAGATGCAACGCTTATATGTAGGAGTATTTTCATGTGCATGGCTTAGTGTTAAAACAAAACCATTGACAAATATATATAGACAAAAACTTTTTTTTCCCCAACTAAACATTCCATTCCATTCCATTGTGACCGTATAAAGACATCCGAAGTATCTTATCTTAATAAATAGGTTGCTTACTGTATGTGCATAGGTTTTGGCATCCATGTCGATCGAAAAGTGAAGTCGAACACATACTGAATACGAAAGCAGTTCTGACAGTAATCCCGTTGCAAATCACAAGTTTATTTTAATTTGCTCCTTCCAAAACAGTTTATATGATGTTATAATGTAAGGTCTATTATAAAAAAGCGTATAACTGCAGAAATGGTCCTGTTTTCTGGAAGGAGTCAGTTATGTAACATTTGTAGGAGTCTTCAGTGTTAGTGCTCTGCAAAAAGAGGTAAAGCTGTAACCTTATGCCTTGTGGTATTTTGGTAACGAGACAATTTGCTTTTTGTTTTTGTTTTTTCTTTAGAATTAAAATGGAGGGGTAAAATAGTATCTGATTCTATGACTTTAAAGCTGCTGTAACCTGATTTCCTTACAATCGACAACATTCAGTGTAATTATGAACAGATAAAATTAGACACTGTGTGTTTCTAAATGAAAGAAATATATGAAATTGCTATAATAAAGGGACAATAATACAGTGGGAACTTGCAGTAGGGGAATAATACAATGTGGAGTTTGACTCTGTGTCTGTGGCAGTTTCAAGTGGTGCTCATATTGATCGCCTGATATTTTAGATCATAGTGATTTATCTGGAAAGCGTAACTCCATGCGTTTGATTTTTGCAGTTCAGCAGCAAGATGCTTTTGATGAGCTCCTTGAACACTCTGAAGGAAATACCCATGCTGCTGCGTTCTCTCTCCGTGACATTGTTAAGAGCAGGAAATAACAGTGTTCTGGAACATGCAGGATGTGAAGGGTCCCGTCTTTGATTGAGGGGGTTTAGCATGCTCGCGTGCGTAGCAAAGTCAACATTGGATTTTATTCACGTGTACATATACAGTGGGGTTAAATGTTACATGTCTAAGGCGAGTGTATGATTATAGAAAACAGTGTGCACGAAGGACAAGTGCGATGAGCAGACGTTATAGGGCAAGAGCAGTATAACATACAGTACAAATCAGTGGAGTTAAAAATTAGCTGGTTGCAGAAAAAATTATTTTTAGTATCTCACCAGCACTGATCTCAGCTGCTCTTATCATAGATGAAAATAAAGTGCCATCTTTTGAAAGGGATTTTTCTGAAAAGTGAAGCCGAAATGAATCTGTATAAATCGTGCATCTACTGTATACATCAATGTACATCAACGCCTCTCTTAACAGTCACCTAATAAACATGTGAAATAAGACCTGGGCCAGGACAGAGCTGCTTCTTTTGCTGCAAAATTATTTCTTTTCTTTCTAGAAGAATATTATAGTCAGTGGTATCAAAAGTTGCACCAAAGTTAAGCAACACAAGCAAGAAGACACAACCGTTACTGGAAGTGCTAATTTAACACACCAGTATTGTACCAGCACTGTGATCAGACCCACATCCTGACTCAAGGGTTTCGCAAATGTTATTCCTATGCAACGAGAACCAATTAAGCTCTGGGTGATTTTCTGTAAAACTATGTACACCTGACACAATACTGTATAGACCTGCATGTTATGGCTAAGACACATTTCAAGTCAGATGATGTAATGACCAGAGGGTAGTGAGACTATTTTTACTTGTTTCATCCAAACGTCAGAATTAAATCAAATATACTGTATGGCTGCTGTTATAATAGAATGACAAAAAAAAAAAAAAAACAGCTCTCAGAGGATCCTGTGGATTATTAAAATGAATATTAATGACTCCAGCAGTTATTCCTTTACAAAAACTGCCAGTTTTTAGATAGGAAGAAATGCTGGATTCATTTTGGTGCTAAGTACATAATGTTAGTATAAATGACTCTTTGTGATAAGAGTTGCGATGGAGTCGCAAACATACATACACTTGCCTATTGGTCCTGCTTCCAACACATCAGCTTAGTTTAAAATATCCCACCCCATTGACAGTTATCACTGTAAAGAGACAACCAATATCAAATTCAAATTTTATTTGTCACATACACAGTCATACACAGTACGATATGCAGTGAAATGCTTAGGCATCTGCCTGTGACCTTAAAATAAAAGACTATTAAAGACTATTTATAGGAAATGAATATAATAAAGAAAGTAGAAGTAGATTTAACTAAGAATAAAATGTCTGTACAGTACAAATATACAATATAAGAAAAAAAATAAAATAAGGAGACCTGGGTGTACAATATAGGGGGAAAAAAAAAAAAAAATATATATATATATATATATATAAGATATGAGAAAATATAAGAAAACCTAGGTGTAACCACTTAATGGCTAATCTGTGTATATTGTTAGTTTGTACATAACCATTGTCAAGATATTTCTATTTCTATTTCCTATGCTAAGATGTCCTGCTTCAAACAGACTATACCTAACTAATGCTTCAGGTAACACCCCAAAACCGAGGTAACATCATACACCATAGAATAGAGTCTCCTATAGCCAGAGCTCTTGCAACAGACTTCTCAAATGATGCTCGGCCATAGGGAGCAGTCCGCAAATAGAATGTGTGACCCTGTGGTCATGCTTTCGCACTAATGTTTGCTTTGCAATTACATCATCACCTATTGACCCACTGTGAATGTACTAATAGCAGAGTGGTAGAAATAATAAATGATGCTTCTCTTGCTGTTAATGACGAAGAAGGAATGACTAAAGAAACTTTCTGCACTCGATACAGTGAATAAGCTCGATGTCTTCCATGGTAAATGTTTTACTCTTTCCCCTAGACCTTGATTTCTGGTGATGATTTAAGGCAGATCTGATGATGAGATGAGGGGTGAGATGTTGAAAAGACTGTGTCTTAATCAAACACCATATCAGTCCTGCCAACGTTACTTATTTAGAAAAAAATATATCATGAAGACACATCCTGTAATTCAAAAATTTGTGAGAAGGTTTAAGTGAAACCATAACATCCCCAAAGAAAGAAACCACAACAGATAATGTTGTTGCGGGAAACATAATCCACATTGTCAGGATGTGATATGAGATGGTCCTCTTCATGTCTATCTTTTACCACCCCAGAGTGGATCATGTCCTGAAATGTTTTAATCCTCTTGTACCACAATGATTTGGCTGGGATTACTTAGAATTTTTTTATTTTTTTTAAATAGATACCTTAGAACGAATTGGAAACCTGTTCAAGGGTAAAAAAAAAAGAAAAAAAAAAGCCCAAATCGTTAAAACGAGGCTATGAGATGGAAATCACATTCAGCTCTTAGAATCACAGACACACAGATCCTCATTGTGGTGCAAATCCACAGGTAAATGTTGTTAGGAAGGCGGATGTATGCGGATTAGTGGAGAAAATCCATTACCGTTCCAAGGCTTTCCAATCCGAGACTTCCCCTGCGTACGCGTATGTGTGTGTGTGTGTGTGTGTGTGTGTGTGTGTGTGTGTGTGTGTGTGTGTGTGTGTGTGAAAATTTTGACTGGTGCATGTGTGTACAGATTAGAAGTGTCTTCTGGCCCAGTTTTCTTGCCTGATATGTTACAGGATCAGGTCATCACACAGGCAGGGGGGTAAACAGTGATTTGGGTTCTTTAAGATGAAATAAATCGCCATGAGCAGTAACACCGGTGTGCGGCGAGACCAGTGAAATGGATGCAGGATCATCGTACACACCTCAAATCACGACCCAGAACTAATATTTCCAAAGTCTAATGTCTTTAATGCTGAATGTGGGATTTTACTATAAGTTTGATGGAGTGCAACAGTATGACGTGCTGTGCAAAAGTTTTGAGCCTCTGTCATTTCTTTATACAGTTTACCATCTATACAGCTTTATCCTGTACAGTATGTGTGATTTTTATCAGGATAAAAATCGTGAGGCGATCCAGCATCCAATGAATCAAAGACTTGGTTTGTTTCCCGCCCATTGCACATTTATGGATTTGAGGTTTAGGCAGAGTCAGCTCCTGATAATGGTGACAACTTCTTCAGAAATCCTATGGGTGATGTCATGCAGAGTACGACACTGATTACTATTTCTATATATAGTATGTACATTCCTCATTACTTATTCATGCAGAATAAGTTGCAGTCCAATTCTTGCGTATTATTATTATTATTATTATTATTGCAATTTAATGAATTGTCACATGAACCTTACAGCACACTGAGATTATTATTATTATTTATTTATTTATTTATTTTTACACATGCAAGCTGGCGGTCAGAACACAGGATACAGCACCTCTGGAGCAGATAGGGTTAAGGACCTGGCTCAATCAATTAACAGTGTCAACTTGGCAGTGCTGGGGCTCGAACCCCTGCCCTTCCAATCAGTGAGCCAGTAACCCACACTTTTAACCATTTGAGCCACCATTATCCCAGTTCTTCTACACTCTATGGTGTCCTCAACTATTTATTTCTTGGTGATTTTCCGTTCATTATCTGTTTTACTAATTTATGAACAGCACATAATATTTTTGTCCTTTTAATGGTGTGGAACTTCCAAAATACACGTTACTGGAGACCCCGTCCATGAACGTCACATAAACATTTTCTTACAGGAAACCTTCACCATCTCAGTAATTGTTCTTAAATAATAATTTCTAATGCATTTATTCTTGGTCACACCCATGAATGCTTTAGAAAATTTCGCACTACTGTCCCTGCAGAAAAAAAAAGAAAAAAAAGATTATATATATATATATCTCTTTTTTTTCTGTACTTTTGTACAGTTTTTGATTTTGCCTTGGATTTTTTTCCTTCTTTTTTTTTTTTTGTAAATTGCTTGGACCCTTGTTTGTTTTTTGACCTTGTTGTTTGAATGCTGCTTGGGATTTGTCTGCTCCAGCCCCTCAGATGAAATGCCTTTTCACTGCAGAATGCACTCATCTTCACTCCCTGTATGTTACATGACAGTTGAAAGTGGTTACATATTTATAAAACTGACTATGTTGTTATAATTCATACAATTCCCATTTCCACATTTTATTTATTTATTTTGAACGACCCCGTAACTGCTTCCCCATTGTACATTTGTACACATTCACTCAACCCACATAAGAGCAGGAAATCCAATAAAATGTGTTTTTTGGAATGAAATACTACTAAGCCATCACTCATACAGCTTTACCTGGAGCTCTGCCGCAGGGTTAATGAGAGATCAGGAGAGTTTAGTACAGGTGCAGATATTAATCTCTGAAAATCTTTTTCTTTAAGGAACTGAGCTAATTAGTGGAATCAGACGGGAGCTGTGTAGGGAACGACTACCTGCATGTACACACTTCATGCATGTCACTGAAACACGGCTGCTACTAGTCTCTGTTGTTTTAACAAGTCCTTTCATTAAGTTCATTAATGGAAAAATGACTTCAGTTTCCTTTTCTTTCTTTCTTTCTTTCTTTCTTTTTTTTTTTTTTTTTAATTTAATACATTTTAATTTTGGAACATGGTCATTACACCATTGTCCCTACTGGCTTATTAGAAAACTTGCCCTGGACTGGCGACAGTACACATGGGGATAAGTTAACCAAAGCAGAAAGATGAACTGTAGTTGAATAATAAAGTTGTGTATCTGTCTTAATTAAAACACACTGTAAGAAAAATACAAATCAAATAAAAACTGTATTAGGAAACTCTTACTATGACTTATGACTGTTGAGTCCAACAGTGATTATGGAAACACCGACTATCTAAGACATTTATTTTTTTTTTTTTATTCAAGGACTGGATTTAATAAGGAATTAAACACTTATCTTGGTGCTGTGAGAAACTAATCATCGGTTCATATGATAATAAAGAATTAGTTACAATCACAAAGTTTCTCTTTTACATTTTTTTTTTTTTACTGTTTCTCTATAATAGAATGTCCTGAACTGTTTTTTTTTTTTTTTTCGTTTTATACCCTAGTGATTTGCCAACATCTTCCAACTCATTGCAGGGCACAAAGACACATGCTCATACATTATGGGCAAATTGGAAATGTCAATCATCCTACACTGCATGTCTTTGGACTGCGGGAAGAAACTGGACCTGGAGGAAACCCACCAAGCATGAAAAGAATGTGTAAACTCCATGTACACAGTCCGGATATCACATTCAAACAACCAGGCCTCGAGGAATGGATGCATGGTGGCTCAGTGTGTTAAGGCTCTGAGTTAGCGGTTTGAGCCCATCTTCACCAGGTTGTTGGGCCGTTGAGCAGATATGATATGATATGAAGAAGGATATGAGGAAGCTGGGATATGCGAAGAATAAGGAATTTCACTGTGCATTATTGTATATGTGAAGAATGAAGGCTGAACTGAACAGTGCTAATCACGAAGCCAGGAAGCCGTCATGTCTGTGTTTACTTCTGGCTCTTCCTTTTAGTTACGCAGGCATGCTGTAGTTAGTCCTCCGGAGTCCCTGCTTGTAATCTGCACTAAATATACATTTACCTTAAACCTTAAACTTTAACTGCTATCTCTCTTCTCCACCTCGAGCTACACATGGTGCTCCTGATCTCCTGATGGTCCAGACGCCCTCTGACCTCCGGACCTGTCTGACCAATGCTGGTGCCCAACTTCTGGTTGGAGATTTTGTCACATGGCCCTGCTGTATGTGGTCTGTGTGTGGTGACTGGAAATGGTTCCACTTATCCATGAAGATGGTCTTGGACTTTTGTCCCTGTACCTGGCCAGTTTCAGAGGAATGTTTTTTTTTGTTTGTTGAGCGACACAGTGACCTAGCAATTGTTCAGGCATCATTCACGGATGTATGGCCTTCCTTAAAATGTCTGCACAAATGAAATGTTTTACGGCTGTTAGGGTCGTTTTCAGATTTATTTGAACCGGACCCAGGAATGATCCATATCATGGTTCCCAAGCCTGGAACAACCGTGTTCTCACTGATCAAAATGAACCAGACTTTGGGGGATTCCAGGACCCTTATGCAATAACGCCCTAAATCTCTTGTAAATGTCAAGTTCTGGTTTGAATTGAACGCTCCTTGTACTTTTGTTCTTTATTTATTTTTGTCATCCATATGGTATCTGTCTTAGACAGAATGCTCTCCAAATGGATTTATTTTTCAGGTGCAGAGAAATGGACCCAGAAGAATTACACACACACACAAAAAAAAAAAAAACAAAGACAAAAAGGTGAGCTATAGCATTAATATAAGGTTTTCCTGAATGTTCTGAAAACCTGTTTTCTAGAAAATGTGAATATTAGCGTTGACATGAGCTATCTCTACAACCGACTGTATGCAACACCTGAAGCTTATTTATTGATCATTTTTGGCCACAGGCTTCAAAATCTTTGGACCTAGCCATGAAAACCTTAAACATCTGCTCATACATTAGTAGTTTATGGAGGAAGGTAAAATTTTACCACCATGACTTATAAGGAACAATCTATTGACCTCATCTTTGGAGCGTCCATTATCTCGGCACTCGGGTTAAGGAACGCTTACGGGTTTTGTTTTAAGGTAAACTGGTGGGACATGTTGGACATTAACTGCCGATGATGACGCATGCTGATGAGCTCCAGATTCACCCTGCCTGACCTTTTTCTCAGGATCTGCCAGGTTGACTTTTGTGTGAGCAGAGTGCATGGAAATGTAGATAATTCTCTCTTCACACAATGACCATCTGAATGATTTTTTCCCAATATTGACAAGTGTGATAAAAGGATTTATTTAACCCTCACCTCACAGTTCAGTCTCCATTTGCATTCAGTTAGGAGAAGTGGAGCAAAACCCCTAATCCTACAGTCACAGCTCACTGAGGGGTTTATCCAGGGTTTAGCTCAGAAGAGGCCACTCGTGGTGTCTGTGTGTGTTTGTGAGAGAGAGAGAGAGAGAGAGAGAGTGAGAGGGAGATAGTGTTATTTTAAAGATGACCACTAAGTCCCTGTTTATGTTTATGGATATTTTTTGAAAATGTGCGCTTTACGTCATGTCCATATGAACAGCATTTACACAAACATCTTTGTCAACAGTACATAATACAGTCACATGAACATGCCAGACCAGTAGAGGGCGATAGTATGTCATGAATTGATTCTTTTTGTTCAGACTGTGAATTGACTTAGGCAAGACGCTTTCCAGGAGGGCAGTTAACTCTTGACTCTGTCTGTATCACTGTACCTGCTGGTTTGGCCACAAAAACTTTAATGTCTAGCCAACCTGATGTTTACATTAAATATCTTTGTCTGTGATGCCGATGCGTTACATCAACGCCAGCACGCAATTCTCTATATAGATATGGCTTAAAAAAAAAAAAAAAAAAAAAAAAACTATTTTCATGGGTGGAGCAAAACTAAACAAAATACAAAGAGTGTTCAAGTCAAACAAGGACTTTCTGTTTGTGTAGAACAACAGAACACAGTTATGAAAGTAAACGCTAATGCACTTATCCCAGTGTTTCACTGGTGCTTGAATACCATCAAAGTTTAAACTTTTCCCAGTATACTGGAGCTATGCTATGACTGGGCTTCCTGTTTCACCCCTGAAATGCCGGCCTCCCAGGAATCCCTTTAAAAGGACTGTATGAACTGTATGACAATAACTGCTGGCTAAGTTTCGGTAATGTGCAAGTGGTGTCGGTGAAAGATTGTTCCCAAAGGCAAATGCTTCTCTTCCGCAAATTATCTGTCAATTTCCAATGATCATGGAAATCACCGCAGTCGGCTTTCAGTCACCTCGGCCAGGGGTCATCATTCAGGGACATGCGCCCCACCTTTCTTTAAAATGTTTTATTGCCGCCAAGAGTCTCATCATCATCCTGTCAATCTCGAACACCCCTTGCATTTAACCATATTTTTTCCTGATACCTTAGTTTTAGAAATTCATATTTTATTCATATTGAATGGACTGGTTAAAAAAAATGGGAAAAGAGTCTTCACTACATTTTAACTATACCACTGAGGTGTGTCCTTATATAAGAAGAGCCCGTCTTTGGGTTTGTGGTGTTGCTCAGCTCTGCTGTCCTCCTGTGGGCGTGGCTCAGTAGTAGCTCATTTAAATAGACACTGAAACAGTACATTTGGTAAAGGAGAGGAACAGAAGGAGTTTGAGGTATAACACGATGCTGTTTTTTGTAAATCATAGCTGCTGCTGCTGCTGCTGCGATCATAAAGACTGGCTTGTGCTCATCCCAAGACTTGTGTTTACAATCTGCTTATACAGTATCGGCTCCTTTTCCTTCAAGACATCCTTTCATCGTAGTTATTTACAGTATGATCCCATTACCAGTGTAACTCGGAGAAGAATGAGCTCCGCTTTGAATCTGGTTCCTCTCATGGTAAGTGTTCTTTCTTCGCTCATGTCGCCTCTGGTTGGCTCATTAAGGTTTTAAATCAACAACAGGATTCCTGCATCATGATAGAAACGATCGCAACCTTTCAGCTGGAATTGCTTCCGCAGCCCTCGAGACCAAAATACCGCAGCTTTACACATGACCTTAGAAAGTACTTCCCTGATTCATTTCTCATTCGCTCCCATTAATGTTCATCATCTCATTATTTTTGCAAAGCAAGGCCATTTTCTAAAGCAATTAGTCAAGTGGAGTTATTTTTGGGCCTTCATTTTCACTCCATCTTCCTCTCACCGTGTGTTTAAACATGTCCGTGCGGGTGAACAGACGACCGACGTGCTCTGCCGACTGCTCAGATTATCCCCATCCATCATTGCTTTAGGTGCTCATTTAAGGTCCGGAGCCAGATTAGTCTGCAAATTCTAATTTGTCCTTAAATCACATAAGGTGAATGTCATCACTGTCCTTTTGGTTTCGCTCCACTTATTTTCTCTCTACTTTGTTTTTGCACAACCAGGACAGAAAATAGATGCCCAGGGTGCTGCTTATGGTTGAAGTGGTGCAATATGGCATCCAACATGTTTCTCTCTACTGGACGACTTGATGATTTAAAGGGAGCTGATGATTGCGATTGTGCATCGGAAAAATATGGGATTCTGGGAAGAAAAAGAAAGTTGCAGGAAAAAAAAAACAAACTTCACTTGCACTTATATTTAATTCATTATTGATAATAATGATATTTTTCCTGATAATAATGATATTTTTCCTGATAATAATGATATTTTGGCTGAGTCTATGCAACTACTGGCAGCAGGTCCAAGGCCAAGCCCTAACCCACCTCAACCCCTGACTCTGCTGTGGACACCTTTAACAAGCTAAGGATGTCACGCCATTTCCCTGTTCCACTCCAGATGTTGCTCCGAGTCCCTGTTCATCTGTGTCTGTGCTCTGCTGAGGGAGTCACTCTGCCTCCTCACTTCCCTGGGGGCATCACTGGCTCCATGGTGCATCTCGCTCGCCCTGCGTGCTTGGTTGAGAACGTCACTCACTGTTCCCGTTTTGTGATGGACCTCACTCCCCCTGCTGGCTTTGCAATAACCAGTCCTCCACTTTCACATAAATGTTCTAGGACCCCCTCTGTTTCACATGTCAGGTGCCCCATGGTAAAGGGGAGGGGGGGGGGGGGGTT